>VRMD01001472.1:0-16874 GCA_009872375.1 Sminthurides bifidus
GTCTGAGGGTGATAAGTTAGTTTCTCGTTGAATTTTGGGTTAGCTGGGCCTTATTCCTCAGAGATGAATGCATAGTCGCACTGAAGTCAGAACGACCTCCCATGAATCTAATTAGGAATCTTCTAATGTATTTAGCCGGTTAACTGACGTAATTAGCTATCGGTCTCCTTCTCTCTCTCCTTTCTGTCACGTCAGAGCAAAGTTTAGTTGTGTTCGATTCCCCTTTCACATAATCTCTCACCGACCCCCATCCATTCCTCCAGCCTCATTCAGTGTCCGCAAACAAATGTTGGATGATTAGGTGCCCGAAACTCGACCATTAAGTTGATTATTTTGCGAAAAGACTACAAGAGCTACAAATTCATCCTCCGCTCTTTCCGCCATCTTCCAAAGCTGCTTTCCTTCTGCGGACTGATGAGTGCCATTTGTGCAACTTGTTGCCGCCAATTTCTCCGCCATCACGTCCACTCACCCTCCCGCAGTTTCACTAACTGCTGGTAAAACGATGGGAGTGGAGCACGAAACCGATTCATATGGTACCATAATTGAGCTCTCTTTTACAATCCTGTCACATCTTCGTTTCAAAATCAACTATGCAGCTATTTCGTATCGTGCACAGTCCTTTTCGATTAGTTCCGTTACTTCCCTTGGAAGAATGCTTTCCTCTGAGTCTGACCACCTACCTACCAAACGTACTAAATCTTCAGCGTGGATTCAGTTGATAAACTCTCAGCTCAAAAGTCTGCGGTTTCCCAGTATAGTATCAAAAACTCAAAGTGTGTTCATTTCACGCTCTGCACCCATTTAGCTTTCTCCCACGTCATGTCTTAATTATATTTTTTCAAGGGATTTGGTCCACTTGACTTGAATTGCCACTCTGCACTCGTACGGCCTTTAAAAGCAGGATGGTTACCACCATTGTTTATTTGAGCACTTTCACCAAAGACTACATATTAAACAAAGGGAAAAGGACGAGGACTGCTCATCATGCTTTCACCCACATGCAGTGGATAGAGGTCAGACGAGATGGTCGTGACGACTGGCACTTTACTCTTTTCTTGACATCTTCTTTGAGATTTTTTGCAAAGTACCTTGCCACGGATTGCTGGCTGTCACGTTCCATTTCTGTCCTGCATGGGAGCCTTCGGAACAGTCATGTGCTACCGTCTGAGAGAAGATTAGTCTACATTTGCCTAATCTACTTTGGGACAGGGTTTTGGAATGGATGCTGAGCCTTGATTCTCTCACAGATAAAAAGTTGGTATGAGACGTGGATTTGCCAAAGCATGGCATGCATGAGAAGCGTGTGGATGAGATACTGAAATTAAATTACGGGTTTTAGTCGTAAGGGTTAGTGCAGCAACTGGTCTTTAGGTTTCCTCTCTGTCATTTCCCTCCATTATTGACTGGAGTAAGTAACAAGACTGTCTTTCAGAGCCTCCTTGAACGATTGCTTCTTATTCATTTCAAACTTGTGTGTCTTCCTCCCTCATATTTTTGGCTCGAATCCTTGACTCCATTGAATGGCCCGACCTCTCCCACCACCACGTCGGCATAGTTCCAGCTACTTCCATAACTCTCCTTTCAATTGCGGACACTCGTGTCGATATCAACTTTCTCCTGCTCCTCTCTCTCATTATAGTTATTGCTTTGGTCGGTCGCATGGAGCCTTTCTTGCGGCTGGTCTTCTCCACCTTGCCGTCTTTCAGATTGACTGATACGGTTGAATAAATACGCAATTTCAGCTTCATACACAAAAAGGAGCTCACGAGGCCTGCCCACGCCCTGCCGGAGCAGTCATAGCTCTCTGTAAGTCAGGTTTCGATGGTAATGGAGCCTTTGACGTTGGTGAGTCATCCGTATCGGTTCGTCCGCATCTTTGTCTAATCTTTTACTCTAGCATTAGTTTGAAAACAAGGATGAAAAGCCTCTGTTCATCCTTTCTTCAGGATGTATTGCTTTTTAAATTGATATAATAAACAAAGTTTAATAAAGCAGTTACGCTCACAGAGAAAATATATAGAATCGGTAAACAAATCCAAAGCTGAAGTTTCTTCAAGCCTTGTTTTGCTACATGAGCCATGTTGCTCCTTCTGCTTTTCTTGATTTTCCTCACTTTTACAGCTTATTTCCGTGACAGCCCTCATGCCATAGCTTCCCGTTTTTGAAGCCCACGTATGGTACATTGCAGTTTACCCACGCAAACAGTTACTTAACGCGTCTTGGAAGTTTGAGCTCCATACTGTATTTACCTCAGAGAGCATTAAGTTATATTGAGACGAGTGTCTCGGTGGAATGACGGGAGAGAAATCCTGAGATTTCTCGAGGGCTTCATTTGATTTGATGTATTTCAAAGTGATTCATTAGTTGTTGATTTAGTCATTACAAACACGGGTGTCATTTGTGGGCTGGAGCGGGAAGGAGAGTAGAGAGTTGAAACAAAGGTTTAGACTTTGTGACAATTTGTCACAATTGGGATCTTCTTGAATTTCCTTCCTGAGAATCTCGTCGCTTTTTGCACAAAGGCAGGAGGGATTTGCTTTGCATACATGCTTGCCACATACACGTTTTAAGTGTAAGTTATGGGCCAGGGTGCCATATAATTTCCACCGTGCCGTAGCTTCTGCAGCGTCTCCGGTAAGCCTCAGGATATCAAGTGCGCATATAAATTCCATGTGACAGATTTCCGTGCTATTTGCCTCATGATATCCGCCGTCTTTAGCCTGCAGACAAGTTGAAAAACGTACAGAGGAATCAGCATGCTGCAAAGCAAAGGGCAAAGTTTCTCGCTCCATCCGTCCGTGCTTCTCCATTTATAGATACCATCTTTGCATCCCATCTCAGCTGTCAACTCTTCCGCAACCCTCCTTTCCAATACCCAGATGAGCTCTTCTTCGAACTGAAGAAAAAAGCTCTCCAAGAAGAAACCCACAGGCTGACGATGTGACTGAGAAATATGCTGACATCTTTTAAATTTGTTGAACATAATTATGGGAGCACACGGATGCAGTTGGGAATTGTATTTATCATCAGCTTTTGATTTCTTAGCATAAATCACTTCTGTGGACACTGCACCACCAAATGTTCGCAACTAATCTTGGCAAAAGACACAAGACGAGGCGGAACTCGGCTCATTTAACCTCACAACTCTGCAAGCAAGACACATTCGGGGAACCACACATCTCTCCCTCTCTCCCGTAGTAAAACTCTCTTCTTTCTCTCTCTCTCTCCCTCACCCGACATCTAAACTGAAACTTTATTACAGAGCTTTTCTCCAACTTTAGCTTGAGAGACATTGTAAATAGAGGGAGGGAGAGAGAGAGAGCGGATCACATCTTTTTTCAACCTTTTCCATCACGCCATGAAGCCATTTACTCGGCTCTTAATCCATTCATGTTTGTTTTGACAAATTCCGTTGGTTAATGCAAGCCTTGTGTTTCCCCTATGCAATCAGGTCTTGACTATGTAACAATTTCCTGCGTTTCCTTCCCGTGCCCTAGTCGGTATCGTCCAAGTCGTCGCCTGGGTTGTCGTCGTGTTCAGATTAGTCAAACTGCCAGACATGCTCTGTGAGGAAAACGCATACGGACTGATTCCTGATGACAGGGCGGAAAGGAGAGTGCCATTAAACTGTATTTATTTTCGCGCCCGCTGGTCCTCCAACATCAATCTCGTCGGCATAAACAAAGCGCACCATAGTTAAGGGCAGGCTAAGGCAATAAATCACACTGACCTGAGTAATCCAGAACGGAAACCAACAGACGAAATACACAGTAATAACGGTCAGTACAAGCTTGGTGACTTTGCGGTGAGATTTTTTCCGGTCGCGAGCTCGTTGGTTCACCGATTCGATAGTGACGGATTTGGTGTTGCTCGTTTGATGAGTGCGTCGCTTAGGTCCCACAGTGCGAAGTCGGAGGATGACCAGTACGTAAAACACAATGATCAGTGTACTTGGGCAAAAGAAGCCGAACGCGAAGGAGTACCAAATGAAAATGTGAGATCCCGCTGATGTAGATGACGGCCAAAATATGTTGCAATTCGTCTGCAATCAAATATATTATTCTCATATTCCTACGTCATAATCACCCTGAGTAGTTACAGCAGCACCACTACATGCCGTACGAACGAGCAAACCTGACCTCATTTCATGCCTTTATCTGATATTTCTAACGTGAAATGTTATTCTGTGAGAAGCATGATTCCAATATATTATCATTAGCCAGTTCATTGCTTTCGTGCCATTGCCTCTCTTGCTCCAGAAAGTTCCCGCCACCATATTCTCCAGCCCAGCCTCACAAATTCAATACAGCAGTGCCTTAACTATTATAGCTGGTGCACAAATGACTCATTATTCAGGCCCACTCCCTTCATCGCTTAAAACGCAATTTTCGCAACAATTTAATCACAGCTTATTCTCATTCATCTTTCCTCAGCCCATTAACTGCCGTTTCTTCCTCCTCGCGAGGAAGGTTTTTTTGTGGAAAAAAATCACTCTTGCGGATATTCAGCTCTAGGCAATTGAACACAGGGTTGAGTTGACACAACCATTCAACTACTATCAGCACAACCGATCCTCTTCACTTGTGCAGTCTGTCAAAGTAATTTAGCTTTGAAAGCGTATCCTTTCTCCTTCGAGACGAATCAATAAGCCTCAACGACTCATTAGCGATTTTCCTTCACCAACCAGTCTCCTCTACTTCTACTTAGCCCTAAATCCGGACCGGAGACGTCTTTGGGGAATTCAGTTCACGAGCCGAAGAAGTCCTTTGGTTTAATTGTTGGCGAAACTCTGGAAGTTGAATTGTTCTTTCTCTTTGAGGGAGCATAAAAGGGAGTGGAAAACAAGTAGAGACTGCATGGCGTAAACAGTTGCCTTGAATTAAACTAAAGTTAGCGAGAGAAACTATAAACCCTGAGTATAAATAAAGCTCGAGCTCTGAAAGCTCGGCAGAGAAACTTTGTCAAGGAACGACAGTGTGTCAACATTTGTTTCACTTATTCTGTCACAGGAGTGAATCATTAGAAATGTTTTCATGCCGACTTACTTTGTTTTCAATCTGAGAAGTATTGGCGTACATGAAAATTGGAATCATGATTAGAGCCGACAGAGTCCACGCGCTTAGAGCGACCAATTTCGCAATGTTCGGTGTCCTCCACTTTGGCGCACGTATGGGATGGCAAACGGCTAAATACCTGCAAAGCAAAGCAACGATATTAGTTTGACAAACTTTTACTTGCATGAACTTGAGACGCTTCTCGCATGTCAAGTCGGAGGAAAACTTGCCAGCCTTTTGATTACCGCTAGCAGTTTCCCCGTCTGTTTTTACACACATTCGCTCCAGACACGGAAGCATATCTCTTGTGCTGAAATCTTCTATTGATCCTCTACTATGAGAATTTCTCTCGCATCCCAAGTGGATAAGACGAGGAAGAAAAAGGTTTCCCTAAAAATCCAATCTTCAAATCCTCTATTATCCACGTGCCTGGAGCAAACCTCTTTATCGTACGCGGTCCTTTTGATTACTGTTACCGGATCCTTTTCAATGGACCATCTCCCTGCAATCTTTCACGTGGAGCAAATCCACCCGGATTCCTCAAAATGTCTATCCAAAACCTTCATGTCATTTTTGGTAGGCCAAGCTCCGTATTTACGGAGACAAGCGGCACTTAAAGGTTGCAACATGCAAAAATTACAAGTTCAGCCCTCCTTGAACGACTTTGAATGAAATTCAAGGTCTCTGTTCCCGTCTCCTGGTTAACCAACGCATGCAGTCAGCTCCTCTTCTAAATTATTTTCTGGATGTGGGACTGCCGGGGCCCGATGTTTACAACCCTGCCGTTGGATGCAAATGCACTTAAGGGATAATTCAACGGTGGAGCTCGTTCAAATGTGACATGCAGAGTGAGTGAAATTTCGCCCATAAGCTAAGCCATCAAAACAAAAGCAGTTTCCTCTACCGAAAATATTATCCAACCGGAGGTAATTCAAACAACTTCACCCACTAGTTTCCTTTCAGCCACCCAGCTTGTTTTTCTACAAAGTAGACGCGAAAGCTCCATCCGCACGAGTTTCCAGCGAGGTCAATTGTACTCCTTTAACTCTTTCTGTTTCCGTATTCTTTGCCTGAATTCCTCTGATTTCGCTTTTATTTCTCCTTCAATTGCATTTCTCCATCCGTGCCTCTTGTCAACTTTATTTCCATGTTCGATTCTGTAGCCAACTGCTACTTTGTATTACTCTTCTGTATGGAATCGCACTTGGAGCAGCTCGTGCTGACATTTCGATTGTGTATTCAGCGATTGTTCTTCCTGTGAGCCAGAGCAGTCATTCTACTTTTCTTCATTCCCCTCCCAACTTTCTTCGTCTCCCTCCTGCATCTCCCACTGTTGTTTATAGCATTATTGAGATGTACATTTCGTTCCGTGTACCACCCGAACCGAGTCTGTTTCATACATGGATCTCCCTCAAACTGCGTTTATGACCATTCAATGCTCCTTCTCTTGCGACCATGTACCGCCCGATGAAGGGACCGGAGAAAGTCACAGCATACTCATCGTCACGTATGTACGTAATATGGAGCGGAGCTGAATGCGCGGGGCCAACCACGAATTTTGCAATTTCAGTGAGTCGACAAACAATGGGCAGAGGCAGTGAACCATTCCACTCATTAATCTCTCATATTGCTTTATATTTGTCAATAAAAGGAGCCGCTGTAAAGCCTTTTGCGGGAGGAAATAACAGAATGCCGTCCCAGAGCAGCTACCACTATCCACGGTCATGCTTCTGCATGCTGGGTAATTAAAAGATCCTGGAGGATGGCGCAGAATTCTCCACGGTATTATCATTACGTTGCATGACCAGAATGACTGCGGGTTACATTCCAAACTTTCACTAAAAACTCGTTATCACGTTCACTGAACGTTCTCAGAATCTAAATTGCTTCGTCCCAGTCAATATGTCACAGTAAATGAAATTCGCCACCACGGGCAACAGGAGCGCTAAAAAATTTTTACCTCTGTCTTCCCCTTGTCTTTTCACCTTCTCTCTCTGTGAAAGTAATACACTCCAGCTCACAATCTCACACACTCTTTCTCCTCTATCACAGCTACGCATATCTCACGCTTCAGTGGCTTTACGCGACGTGCTACGTGGAATCTTAAATTTTGCATCCATCTTTCCTTATCATTTCCCCTCCCGTTCCTTCCTTTAAAATCCACCTGCACTCCGGCACGCTCCGATTTCTGTCCAGGGAATCCAACACATTTTTCACTCCTGCATTGATTCGCATTTCAAATTTCCTCAGCTTGCAATTAATTACAGCAGGGAACAAGAGTGCTGAAAGAGTTCAGCTTATGCATGTCAGCCACTCATGGTCTGGCACAATCTCAGCTTCAATGCCTGCCAGAAAAGTAAAAATCACTTCCATTCACAACTCCAATTTCATTCCTCCTGCATTCAATTAACCTCGGTCCCTTTCACTTTCTTTCACAGTCCTGTAATCTGGAGTCGGTACCAATAGCAAGCCCTTATGTATCGCAAAATCCTGTCTTTCTCTTTCTCACTCAATGTCGCTCGAAACGAAACGGAATCGCGTGTTTACCTCTTTGCCTTTAACATACCCTAATTCGAAATCCGGCTTCGATACACCTCCGGTTGTTTTTTCAGAATTATTTGCATTCGGAAACTCGTTTCTGAGACGACCGAAGCGGAATGAGTCAGCGATTCCTCGGTTGATCTTTCATCAGGATTTGGAATGCGAGCTGACGCAGTCTACATTTCCTCTCTTCTGCACGCAAATCTATTATGAAGTTAATGGACTTTGCCTTGGAAGCTAATGAGGCACGGCTTTCATTTCCTCTCGCCCGACATGCATGGAGCTGATGGCAGGTAGTACACCGCTCACAAGGGGTAATTAAGTACAGAGAAAGTTCACATATCGAATAAAGAAGGGTACAGGGAAAAAATTCTCACCGATCCGCTGACATGATGAGAAGGAATACTGATGATGTAATTTGGTTGATGGATGTCGACGTGTAGTAAGCTTTGCAAGCGATTCTACCGAAGGGCCAGTAGCCCAATTTCATAGTACTTATGAGAAAAGGTACACCGATAAGAAATAATTCATCTGCGATTGCTAAATTGACTATGTATAAATTTGTGACGGTTTGCATTTTTGAGAATCGAACTACCACATAAATAACTAACGTATTTCCACTCAGTCCCACTATGCACACTATAGCGTATAAAACTTGAACGACTGAGAACACCCATGGCGGAATCTGCTGCACCGTCGGATCATATTGCGTTTCATTGTAGCTAGAATTGTGCAACGACGTCAAATTATCCCCTTCCAAAAAAGAAAAATCTTGTGAGGACATCCTTCTTTTTCTCCACTGTCTTCGTCCTTTTATTCTCAATATCCTCCTCCTCCTCCTCCTCCTCCTAAACCTCCTTTTATAGCTCTGCTCCGAGCTCTTTGGTCTCCCAGTTTTTGCAACTGTCTAACCTCCTTATCTTGTCGGTCCTTTCTTATCGTTTGCTACTTGAACTCTTGATGCTGACAAATTCTGCTGAGAAAAAAACTATCGCGAAGTTGACGTGCCAAAAGCTCCGTTTAGCGATTCCACTCACTGAACTTTATCCTCGTTCGAAGAAGGTAATTTTGCCAGCTTTGGCCTCCTTCTCTCATAAACGTTGTAGCTCTCTGTGGACACGATACAAGTTCTGACAAGCTCAAATTCTCCTTCCAAGCCCTGGACTCCTGGTTTAAATTTTTTTTCTGAGACTTGTCGTATTTTTTATTGTTATTTTTTCTCAATCTTTTATATATTTTTCCTAGGAGCGCATTGTTTTTTTTTTGCGCCGATTCTATTCTCGAGTCGCACTCATACCGTCTCTGTTATGTCAAGATCGCTTTCGTTCCCAGCACCTTCCTAAATTTATCTGCGATTCATTCCATGTTTTGACAATGGCGATTTTTTAATCTTCCTTTAAGAGGTTTCCCTCAGCTTCGTGGCGCCAGCTTGGTCCTAGTCCCGTGTAGATGTTTCCATCATCTCGTATTTCACTTCTTCCCCAGTCTTCCCAAGCCCATGATCAAGTTGAGAAACCTGTAGAAAGGAGAAAAAATTGTACATATACTACACTTATCGCGTTACTTAATGACGTGAATGTTGCATTTCGTCAATGCGCGGCTGGGAATGAACCTTCGAGTGAGGAGGGTGGTTAAGAAACGTTAGTGAAACCCGCTTGGATTGAAATGAAATCCATTTTTAACAGAAAATAGAAATGCGGAGCATGCAATTCTCCCCGTTCCTCATTCATCTTGCTCCTCCATTCCTGCATGCGGTATGCCGGGGCATGTGGTGTGATTTTGCTGCTCTTTTCTCCGCCTGTATGCTGCGGGACCATCGGAGTTTGAGCTCAACAGCCGTGGTTAGTGAGTTCTAGCTGTTTCCGTGTGGAAAATCTTCAACGACGTCTGCACCAAGTCTCATGGTTTCAGGAAGAATGACTCTTAAATCTCCCACACGCAGTCAAATCACGTAGAAAGCAAACCGACACTGACAGTCAAGAAGACGTTGTTACACGTGTCATGAAATCCTGCCGTTTGTTACACACTTGTGCGGATTCCTTTTATTTTCCGCTCTCAGCCTTTTACTTTACACAATTATCATGAGTGTTTCTTCTCGCTTTGGCAAATTAGAAATTTTTCCCACTCTAAACCTCAAAGTGAAGCGGCTAAGCCAATTAAAGTTTGGAGGCCAACTGTTTCTCTTCGTATCCCTTCTCCCTTCCCCTACCTCTGCGTATCTCATGAACTGCCAAAGTCTCCAGCTGGTCTGGAATCGGGACTGGCCTAAAAGACTGGGAGGAGCGAGCAAAGCTGTTCGAGAATTCGCTACATGAGTACAAAAAGGCAATGACAGTAATCCAGAATCAGAGAAGCATACGGATTCCGTAAGTTATGTACCACAAGGGCGGCAATAAACATCTAAACAGTGGAGCCTTAGCTCCTGCGGCGGCAAGCAGGAAGACGGCGCACGAAAGACGTGAGTTTAATCCGAGAAACATGAAATCTGAAGGATCATGGGCTAAAGAGATTTGACTTGATGACCCCGCTGCGTCGAGCCGACAATGGAGTCTGACTCTAGCGAAGACTCTCATTGGAGGCATGGAGAAACTCCAGTCTCGCCTCGGTTTTAACAGTTAGAAAAAGTGGTGAAATTCCCTTCGTCAAAATCCCTCCGGGGCAACTTTGGCTATTTTCTCTGAGAAACTTTCAGCTTGTGCACACTATACCCGCCACTATCTTCCTCTGTACATCCTATGGCGTTTTTTAGAGCCGAATTGTCAAAAGTTTTTCTCGAATAACATCTTGCGGTAATTTTATTTAACTGATAATAGAATGTGTACAACTTTATTTAATCGTTCCGAGGCACTAAACTTGGTCATTCATTAGCTGCGGGGAACAAAGCAAGCATTGTGGAACCATCCGCAGTGTCCGCAGCCCTGGTACTAAAAAGCAACGAGGCTCTCCACGGCTTTCGCAGCAAGACAAACGCTCTGACAAAAATATGGACGTTAATAAATGAGCTTGTGGGTAATGTAGTCCACATTAATGCAGTAAAGTCCTGCGGTTCTCCTTCGGCCATTTTCCCACGATTCCATAATTGAATGGCTTCAATCTTGACACCAACTAGTAACAAATTATTCATCTATTCAAGATAGCGTCAAGGATATCATCCAACACTAAATTGCATTTCCGTCTTTTCATCTCCCACTTTTACTCACAGCTTTCCTTATGAAGTGGCAAAGCCATGCACCACAAAGGAAGATGACGGCAGTATGTCGGTTTTCCGTCCGGAGGCAAAAGTGAAACCAAAACAAGATTTTCCACGAAATTTTTTTCCGGCGTGATTTCAACACCTTTTCCGGCCAGTGAGGCCTCCGGGTCAAAGTTGAAAGGCCTCTGTTCCTTTGAAAGGCCTTCAAAAAAATGTGTGGCTCACAAAAACTATGGGGAACTACCTATTATTTTCTTGAGCAGTTGGGATTCTGGCATCGCATTTACTTCCAAGTATTCCAAGTATGTGAAAGCCTTGAGTTTGGGGAATCACTGCCACCCCTAACGGACGCTGTGTTCCATCGGTATTTTTTAGAAACGCTTGCCAAAACCAGAGAAAAGAGAACATATGCAGCCGTAATTCAAATCAGAATTAAGTTGAGAATGCATTATTTCTAGCTCTAAGGAATTTTCCCTAAAAGCGTCGCCATTTGAATACACCAGTTGCCCGTTCATTCCTCCTCTTCCTCCTTCACTTTTTTCATTCTTTTCACACCTTCAATTTCCGACCAGGTCTTGAGTATGCTAGTCGTGCCTTCCTTCCGCCTGTGGCATAACGGACCGATTTTCTTTGTATTCCCATCCTCACGCTCTTCCGCACCCCAGTCTTTGTTGCGGCAGAACTGAGTCTCTTTCACTTTTTCCCTCAGTTACTTCAAACATATTGCTCACCTCTAACACGAACCGCTTTCACCACAACTTCTTTCCGCGATATCCCCCCTGACCACAATTTTTGAATCCGGAAACAGACTTCGACGTCAGGCTTGACACATGTTCTACATTTCCAGCTGCTGGAAATCTGCTTTCCACGTACCGCAGCTATGCATTTATGGAAGTTATTATCCAGTGGTAAAATTAAGTTTTCAAGACTTCTTGAGTTGCTTTCTCCACTTTGGCCGTTTTCACATGCGTGGATTTTAGCATCACCGGAACTACAACCGGCACCAGTCGGATTCCATTGGGCTCAAGTTGCGTAAATTCTTTCTCCTGTCGTGCTCATGAGTGGAAAATCTTTATATGGAATGAAAGATTTCAGATGCTTCTTCTCCTATAATTCCAAAGAGTAGTTGAAAACTGTTGAGAATATAGCTTTTTGCATAACTGCCTATTACTTTTTATGACGTATTTCCATTAGCTTTTCCGGCAGTCTCTCGTTTATCATGTATGAAAACTTCCATCACACATTTCAACACTCTGTAGGTTTACGGTGATGCAATTAATATGAAAAGATTCACGACCTTGAGTTGGAGCAAAGATTTTTAGGAAATTGATACTTTGATTTTCTGCAAAAGCTGATGTGAAAACGTGGGGTAGAAAATTTTACCTCATTTTGCAAAGTAACCGCTTCTTCCTAATAACCGTCAAAATGCTCCCCATTTTGAGCCTCTTTAAGAACTTGCTCATATATTAGAGCCCATTTAGGGGAGGAAGAGAGATGAGAGGTAATTTGGAATGCATTGCGCATTGGCTTTCCTCGAAATGGTAATATAATTTCCCTGCTTTCCTCCAGGCTTGGATAAATATTCATTTCACAAAGCGTCGTAACAAAGTCTGGCACGGTTATCAGCCCAAGTTGCGGTTAAAAGTCGAGCTGAGAACGGAGGCGAGACTGAGAGAGAGAGAGAGAGAGCGTCAGATTTTAGAATGGGCAAACTTTAAAGCTTTGATGGAGTAAGTTCGCCACCGTGGAGGGGTCTAAACAAAAAGAATCAGAGAACTTGCCAAAAATTTCCTCTTCACTTACTTTATCTGAGAAGCTCTTGGCTGGCAAATATTTTTCTTCCTGTTCTTTAGTTTTAGTAGCAGCATATATACTTGCTCCATTTATTCTAAAAGCAGCTGCTCAAAATCTGATTAACTTTTCACATCTCTGACAAGTTGTCACAGCAAGTCATACTTTTCATTTCCGAGTCTAGCCTCTCTCTCTCTCTCTGTCTTTGGCTTTTCTCGCAGTTCATCTTGTTTCGTCGCACTTTTTGCCACAATTTCTCTCAATTCCATTTTCCGACTTTGTCTTTCATTCCACTTGCTCCCTTTCACCGAACCCTCAACCTCGTCTTTCATTATATAATGTAATTTACTTGGACCTAGACCCGTTCTTGGATCTTTGTGATCCCTCTACCAAGATGACAGTTCTTGGAACAACACAATTTGAATGTTTCTGTCACCATTTTTTCCTATTAACACTGTCGCACTCTATCACAGCTCGTCCCCTGTTCACACTTCCAGTTCAGAGCCTCCTCATCCCACCCCTTTCTCACTCACTTCATTCCTGTGCTCTTGCCCGAAGAAAAATATCTCACCCGAGGGTCAAGAGAGCAAAATTTCCTCCAGATGACCGGCAACAGGGACAACAACCAGCCTATTTGTCTGCATATCTTCCACGGCAATATAGGCAGGGCTCCTCTGTCTGAACAGGGGCTTTCAACACCGCTACGCCACTAAAGAGTGAGTGGTGCCTGCTTGGAGCTGATTACTCGGTAGATTCAAGCCTTTTCAGGGCCATATCTGCCTTGTTCACTCGTTGATTTGGCGCTCACATTCCACATTCCCATTGGGAACTTGGATGCACAGAATATAAAGCGTTGTTCCTATCTCCCAGCTGCATCTGGTAATTTTTTGCGACACGGTGAACTTGCTAAGTAGCTTATTGCTTATCCCCGCGAACCTGAGGAATTCCCAATCGGTAGCGTACGTTCCTTTCCTGCTGATCCTACCATTTGCTTCCTCTGCCTCTCCACGGAAGAGATTCTGTGTGTACAAATGAGCTTTCCGTCCACGCGTCATGCTCTGCTTGAATATCAATCGTAATCGCGGGTCGAAAGCACTCATGAAAACTACCGAGCCGCCACCAGCATATCAAAACATGACAGACTAAGCTTTGAATTTCTCAGCACGAAATTCAAAGACCTGCTTGTCCACGAAACTTCCATTTTCTACTTAAGCCACTCTTGTTGAAATGACTGCTGCACTGCTGCCAGAAATCTTTAGAAATCTCTTCAAGCAACTTGTGCTTTTTCATCATGCCATGTCTTGATTCTGTTTGAAAACTTTCTCCAACACATCCCACTTCAAGCTGACTTACTGACGTGCAACTCCCCATCACGTCCTTTCGCATATTGACGAGCCTCCGAGGTCGTCCTCAAGAAGTTGACGCAGATGAGAGCAGAAGTGATCCGAAAATGACAATTGAATTGCCACGTAGCCCATAGGGCAAAGGACGGGATGAATGCCTAGTCACAATCTGCAACAAGGTTGTATATGCAGTTTATGCATAGCTTACTACCCTCATCGGCCATTTGACACGATTTCCTGCCATTTTCTCTGATTGACATCGTGTCACCATGCGTAATGGCTCATGAGACAGGCAACTCGGCATCAAGATCATGTCATGCATCCGTGCAACCCACAGATTACTCTCCCGTTTTCCAATTCCGTCCACAAGCTTACAAGGGTAAGAGCATGCAATCCTGTTTTTGAAGTTGTTGTAAAACGGAAATGTGATCCCGTTTTATTCTCAAGGCTGCCAAACTCAAGTCGACGTCCACATCCATACCTACTATTCCAGAAGAGCAATGGAGTTGTCATGGCAGTTCCTGCACCGGAAGACATACAACAGGTTTTCAGATGCATGTATTCCAGGAATTTCCCCTCACTATCTTGATCGCCATTATTCGTCTCAGAGGCAGAGTGCACGTTCGATAAACTCAAGTCCAATCCACGCACATGTGAAATTCATAGGATCTGATCAAACTTTGCTAAACCAAAGCGGTTGCAACAACACACACTGGGGCAATGCCGGAGACTGCCAAGTGGTAGGCGCGCAAAATAAGTATGCATGAATTGCAGACATTGCAGAGGGCTTAATCTGATTTGGACCGTTCTCGAGTCTCTTGTGGTTTAACTTGAAAGTTATGATCCTCGTTCACCCTTTGTTTGCAACTCTCCGGTGTGAACCTTTATCCGTTGACCCAATCCCAAGATGGAGGGTAAACACCAGCAGGCTATCGCTTTGGTAAATAGGATTCCCGCTTTGGCTCGCAGGACAAGACTCACTTTTCAACTCACTCTCAAACCCGCAGCTCATCCTCACATCCTTAACCACGGAGAAAATGCACTTTTACTCCATTAACCCCCACGAATTCCACCATTCCCCAACCCGGCTTTCTTTCCTTGATTTCAAGGAGTAAAACGTATGCAATTTAATACACCGCTACACTTCACCTCATCTGTAGATGATGGCAAGAAGGAAGTTTCGCAAAACAATCCCCGGATTTTTGCCAAACTTCTTACCCTGGAGTAAACATTGGTTCGTGACATGTTACTTATTCACAGGATCAGTGCCTTGGAGCCCTGGTAATTCTAATTTCTATTAGAGCTCCAACCAACTCGGCAATGCGGGCACATATACATCCACAGAATCCGTCCACTTTTTCCTATTCTCTCCACATTTTGTCTAAGCCGCTAATTGTGACGCTTTTTGCACTTCAGAACCTAATCCCACCTCATAGAAATTCCGGAAGCTCTTGTGACTCACTTCTAATGTTTTTTCTTTTCTCAAATCCTTTATCTCGAACCATTTCCTTTTTGACTTTTTCTTCTACATTTCCACCTCCATTAGTACAAGATACTTGTAAAAGTTATATTTCGTCGCCTCACAGCTCATTGCTTGTCCTTCAAATCCTTTTTGCTCTTACTCCATATAATTTTACCTGTTTCCGTTTTCCGTCCTCTCCGTCTCGCTTTGCTGGGCAATAAAATACAATTACTGCTGCTTAGGGCATACATTTTTCATATCATCTCTCTAACATGATGTATTGCAAAAAGTCAAAGAGATTTCACAAACGCTTCCTTCCTTCTCTCTCCTTCCTTCTAAACAATCTACAAGCCTCGCTTCCAACTTTTCCTCCCATCCTTAATCATTCAAAGCCGGGCGACTTCTTTTCTTTGTTGCCTTCCTCGCTGGCTTTCTCCTTCCCTTTTCAGTCAGACTTGTGTCATTGGCAACCTCCTTAATCTACGTCAGCTTCTGTGAGTAGTGCATTTTGCACACAATATCCACCAGACCAAAAGAATAACTGCTAGCGGTTCTCATCCTTCAAACTTTTCCCAATTCTTTAACATTTTTGTTGGAAACACTGCCGCATTGAGTCAAGAAGTCAATAGATTCCGTATGCGTCATCAACATGTGCACATGCGCTACATATTTGGCTCAGCAAACCTGCTGCTAATAAAAGAATCAAGTTTCTAGAAGCACAATAGCCATGTGTGTATAATCAGCCCTTAGTTTTTTTTCTTAGTATGCACCACCACTGGATTCGTAACTGACGCTGCCTACTGCCTACGCTCCGCTTAAATTCGAACTTGTTACCAAGGAGTGAAAGTTTGGTTGATTCTGAGGCTTTTCCAGGCTAAAGCAGTTGCCACTTTGCAGCGTCTGTAAGGTGTGGTTGAATCCATGCACTGCATGACGTCTTTGTATTCCACAATGTTCCTGGTGTGAATTTTCTTTCAGCCAGTCACAAAGGTATGAGTCGATTCGCGTAACTGTGAGAGTCATCATAATTTTTCCTCACAATTCTCTGTGGGATCATTTAAACCCGAATGTCTCATTTCTGGCTGTCTGCACCAAGCTGAAAGCGTATTATATCATGCACGTAGTGGATCTCCCCTCTTTCTCCCATCTCGCAGTGCTCCATATGTGAGAACAAAGTTTGGTTTTCAAGTATTCCTGAGCAGCTCTTTGAATCATTTGGAAAGGCGAAACCGGAGCAGAGCACTTTCACTCTCTTCACGCATTCGCTAGGTAAAAGTGCGAGATTCGCTAACCATTGACGAGACTATAATTTCCGGAAACAATGTTCTGCGAGGAATTTTTATCCAAATGCTCCTCAGATTTCGCTCTACAGCTGTGAACACTGCGATGTGGGCCATATTTATTTGCCTTTTGCAAATAAGACCGTTAATGCCGTGTAATATTGCACGTGAAATGAGGGCATAAAATCTTTTTATAAATAGTTCTCT
>VRMD01001473.1:0-16873 GCA_009872375.1 Sminthurides bifidus
CAAAGAAGAATGGAGACTCCAGAGGGTGAGGGTGGGTATTTGAAGATACTGGAGGAGCGTGAACATGATCATAAGACGCCGATTGATACCCAATGCGCTTCGAACGATAGGCATCAATCTAGTTGAATTTTTATTCCACAAGGCAAGGCCGTGCAAGGAGATCGACTCTCAGAATTGTTAAATTTTTAGCAAGGGTTATACATAGGAGTTTGTGCAAATATCTAGAAGAAAAGCATGTTGTTGATTTTAAGGCTTGTCAAGAGGCTAGAATGAATAGAAAAAAATCTGGAGGTAATAGTTGGAATTCTTTCCCAGTCACGTTTTTAAATTATTCCTTAGATCCTCGTAAACTCAGCTGTCTTTCTGATTCCCGAACTTGCCTCGACCCCCTTCCTTACAAAGGCCTTAGCGACTCAATACATGATTTACCGTCATCAAATATTCATCAAGTGAAGGCAACACGTCTTTTGTGCCTGCCACCGGAACTAGCTTACCGACTACAAGTCTCTGGCAAATGTATTGTACGTAGGGAGCTCCTGGCGTGGAATACCGCTCGTACTGTAAGTTTAATGCCTCGTCGTCTACATTGATGCCCAGACGGAGTTCACTGGAGCATGCACTGCACATATTTTTTGTAAGGTGCGCTTTCGTCCGTAATTAATAAAGTTCAAGGTTCATAAATACACCACGCTACGTTCTACTGACCGAATGCTATGAAAGAAACAAGAACGGAAGCAGGAAGTGTAGCCGAATGAAAAACAGCGCTCGCGGTAACAATACGTACTACTTTTACAGGAAAGGATGATTTGTCAATAGTACATATGTAGACAAGGTGAAGTCTGGTGGAATGCAAGAATTGAATTAAGGCCGGAAAAGGGTCATGAAAATGTTCGTAAAACCTCAGGAGTGTCACCAGATGAGCAGATGTAATTTGGAGCTGTGGTAGAAAACGGCATTTGGCCATTGCTGGAAGATTTACTATAATCGGTCCATTTAAGTACTCATAAATACGCTTGTGGTAAAGGGGGCGTAAGTGACAAAAATTTCAAGTGTCACACGCTCACGTCCTAACTCTTTGCAGGGTCCAATCGTAGTAGCAAGGCGGAGGACCTATCTTCGGTATATGGTATGGAAGCGTCGCTTACAAAGTTCGCTCAACCCAGGGAGTAAAAATCAATCTGTCCGCACAAAAAGTTTACGAGGGAGGATGCCAAGAATTTCCTGCAAATCATTACAAATAGGAATCTTTTTTCACGACAATGTGCCCTTTCGCTCTACAAACTTTTACTTCTTATTCTGCTTTTGTCCTTGCTGTAAATCCGTAAATCCAAGGGTGCAGCCTCATTTACAGGGGGCGAATTTTGTTGTCTGGCAGCAAAGAACAAGGTTTCGGAATTGGAACCAAGGCTTCATTGGGAAGAAAGGACTTGTGTGGCGGAGAAAGTTGCGTGCTTTTTTCTCCCTATGGATGTACATGACCGTGTCTTCTGGCCTATAATTTACTTAATAACGTTCATTACACCTTGTTAGGATGTATACCTGAAAAAAGACGCCGAAAGTCCTGTTTACCACAAAGGGAATGACATTGTCCTACAGAACTGTTAGGCTAATAGTTTTGAAGCTAAGTTCACATTAAAAGAGATGTCGTATGACACGTGGCTGATTCGGCAAGCAATTCCATTTGAAGATGGCTGAAAATTTTTGATGACGTTTTTCATTATTTCTATACAAACATAATGGACACAGAGTCATGTGCCTTTGGATTCATAGTTCCATGATATCTGCTAGAGCGTGATGTCAGTGATTCAAACTCAATTGGTAAACCACTTTAGCAATCATAACAAATTATGGCATCTTTAACTGCCAACAGTGACAGGGACAAAATCTCTTATTGCTCAACTTCAAGTCTTTAGCCGTCAGCTACAGATCCGACACTGAAATACGGCAGTATTAAGTAGGGGTAATTCACCAGGACCTAATGATTGCATTAAAGTGAAGCAAAGGTATTTAGGTGACATCAAATGCCATTTGGCCTTTATTGCTGGGTTTAAGCACATGGATTTGTAAAATTGTGGGGGGAAGGGCATAAGAGCATGAAGTTGTCTCGCGACTTGAGTTGGTCGAGACACGTATGACACTTGAATTTGCGAAGCAGCCAAGTGTTCTTGTCGGACTTTCTCCGACAAAGTTGGGTGATGACAAGAGAGAAAACGTGGCAAGGGAGCTAAAGCAGCTCAGCTGGCACAATGCCTCGCAAAGGTGGAACAAAATCCACTTTCATGATAAATATGAAGCAAATAACCCGTTTGATAATGGGATGGCTGTGGAGGGAACGGAAAATGAGGTTGCTCCACTTTGGGCAAGGTGTCGGGTAAAGAATGTACAAGCATAAAATTGGTGTATTTTATAAGGATATGCTAAGAACTTGCTCCTGCCAAGGCCGTTCACTTTTCAAAACACTGCCTTTTTCAATAACGCAAGCTTCAAAGAAAACTCTCACCAAATGGCCGATCATGTGCCATGTGTCCTTTATTTGGCAATGGGAGGAGCAAGGTATCAAACCTTCGACGAACATTTTCTGAATCGGTTGCAAATGCAGAAGACGTTCGCAATAGTTTATAAAGCGATTCGATCGAATCAAATGCTTGAAGCTCGAAAACACTCTGAGAATAGCTTGAGATTATACGGTTTTATGCATACCCCTTTTCAGCTCAGAAACCATAACCTCAACCTTGCGCTTGCCCTCAGAATTACGAGGGAAAGAAACTGTTGCAGCCCTGCTAGCTTTCTAATTGCTAGTAGTTATGTGCGTTGGTTACTACGAGATTATGGAGAATCTATAAGCGCTTTTATTTGACAGTTCTAGGAGAAAGTGTGAGTTTCTTAACGTCATCGATTATGGACACTGGGTTTCTTGGAACTATGTAGTTTTCTGTTGATCGATTAGTAATGAAGGAGCAGGTGAATATTTCGGGTCAAAATTGCTTATAAAATACAATAGATGCTCAAAGCGTACAAAGGCGTAAGCGAACATACGATTGAATTATTAATATGATTCTTGCCACTACTACGGCAATTTATGGATGAGGAAGTGGATTCTTCAGGTGGCGTGATGTCATAACAGCTTACGTAAGCAAAATTAGTTGCCTTAAAAATGCCACCTACTAAACTCCATCTGAACTGAATGCATCGTAACTTATATTTTGCATGTCTGGACCCTCGTGCTTTTTCTTCAGGTGACGCAGTATCAGAAAATTGTGAAAGGCCAAGCGGAGGACATCTATTTTAGTCATTTCTGCATTCATTGAAGTGTTAACGAATTCTCGGCCGAAAAAAGCATAAAATCAATACTGAGTTTGATATGTACAGCTCGTTGTAATCACCAACTTCTTGTAATCACCAACAGGGCTTCTAGCGAAAGGTAAAACGCCTTCATGGAACAAAGGAAAGTCTAATTAAGTGTACTTTCGCTCATTTGGCTCAAGAAAGACAAACATGGGTGACAGGACTTTCAAAATAATTAGAAAGACAAAGTCTCGAGCTCTGAATTCTAGCGAAAAACTAATAGAAACGCGAATGAGTTTGCGGAATTAATTTTTCGAAAAAAACACGGTTTCGTGGATGAGTCAGAGGTTTGCTAGGATGACACCATGCTACAAAAACTAGAAAGAGCATGCAGGGTCGGAGTGAAACTATAGTGGAGATGGGCTTGTCGCCCTCCGAGCACTGGTCGGGTGAAAGCACCGCTGAGAATTTCAATGTGCTGTGTGGAATGAGGAATGAAATAAAAGGTTTCAGAAGTTTAATTTTTGCTGTTTTTCTTCCAGACGTGGGAATTTCGGCTAACTCCTGGGAAAGAATTAGTTTTGTAATGTTTCGACGGAAGCTGTAAGACTTTGAGGAAGAAAGAGGGCTGGAGCTGAAAGACTCCTCGGTAAAGTATGGCTGAGAGGTAAGGAAACTTTAGGGTAATTTAAGACGTAAGAGGCCGTGGAGGATGGGGTTTGAACTTGAAATTAGAGGAGATGAGGATTTGGGATAAAAAGAACTAAGTTTGTGTTTGACATTCAACGAACTGAAATAAAATTGCTGATGAGCAAGGAGCACAAACTGGGCCAGGGAGACAGAGGCTAGAAATTCATTTGCCCTCGGAACCTGTTCACAAAAGGGGACTTCTTTGTGCACTGAAAGAATAGTAAAAGCAGTACTGAGGAAATGGAAATTAGGAGAAAAAACTCAAACTTACTCGCTTGTAAATAATGAATGTACGGCAAATGAGCGCTAATTACATATTTTAAGTAGGTAATTAAATTATTCAAGAAATCTTAAAGCGCTACTTTCCACCTTCACTATTTATGACTCAGAAGCGCCAAGGCTCCGTTTACCGAGATTTTTATCCACTCCAGATTCTAGTAATAATCTGAGCACACTGTACAGATTACTGTACTGTAACTTTCGAACGAGGATTGCGAGCAAAAGAGGATAAAAGGATGGGACCCAGTTTAAATTTTCATTAGGCTGGGAGAAAAAGATGCGTAGTTAGAATACATATCCGAGCAATTACAAGGCAATCATCCTTATGTAAATAAGTACAGAAAGAGAGTTACTTTCTTCAGTTTTAATAGACAACTTTTGCATCAAGATGCAGATCCGATAAGGTTACTATTTATAGGATGAGAACAGGAGTTGATAAACTCCCTTCAAGTATCTAAGTGTAAGTACTCATATGAGTGCGTGGGAAAACGCCTAGTGTAGGTCCAAAAAGTTTTAGCCGCTTTTAAGTAAATAATAGGTATTTTAGTAGCCAATTCATGGATTCAAGTATGTTTTCTTTCCTTGTACGCTTTACGGTTCATGATGCAAAAGTATTGCCTTCGCATCCGAGTTCAGATTCGATAAGTAATATGTACATAGTTTAGAAGTTTCAAGTGATTGCAAGCCACCCTCAAGACTTTTTAGTCTAAGAATAAGCTTCATGGTGTCTTGGCTTGGTCTTGGAAGATCACAAATAATGAAAAGTCCCATCGAAATGCAGACGTTTTATAGTTTATCCTAGCATCCGTTGGCAATTACAGGTGAAATGACAAAAGTATCTGGAGCAGCTTTGTTTTGTGTAACACGATTCTTCTATCGTGAACACATACGAGCAAATATTGGAATTAGTATGGTTTTGATTGACTAAATTCTACAAATTCCAAAGGATTCTCCTAAAGATCAGAATGGTTGTATATCCAGCAAGGCTCTTGTAAAATTAATTATAAACCAGTATCAAACTACTTATAATATCCAACCCAACTATTGCATTAATGTGCAAACGACTTGAAGTTTCGCTCGTACAAGATGATCTAATGGGAGATCGCAATTAGAGCCTTTTAATGAGTGGGAAACATCCAAGGCTACAGATAAACTTTGCATGCCTGTATGACCTTCCTAACCAGGAAATCATGAGGGGAAAATGCGACACGGTAGACCTGGGAGCAGAAATTAGAGTTAATCAGATAAACGAGGAAAGATACGCTATTCGTGAAGCTCCTCGCCATTCCCACTTAGAGGGAAAAAGAACTGTGAAGTTTACCTAGTTCTCACAGGGCTTCCTACTGTGCCTCTCCATAAGTTTGACTTAGAAAGTTGAAGAAAAAGAAAAAAAGGTTATGAAATTGCTGATGTTGCGGCAGAAAACATACGATCTTGTCTTGTCCTTGTCCACAAAGGCAGAAATAATTTCGAAATGCCTAGAGATGAAAAGAAATGCTTTCGGTCGGGAATTGTAAGTGCGCAAATTCTGAGGATTTTGCGGATCGGGAGAAAAGCCACGGGAGGGAAATGGAGCAGCGCGTCTTGACCAGTGGTTAGAAAAGCAGAAATATAATTTTTACAGCAGAAAGGGTTTGGACAATTGAATGCGCGTGGGAAAAGAAGACGGTAAAAAATTTATGAGAGGATTTAGCTTTGGGAAAACAATGATGGCTCTGTTGTATTTATTTTCAGATTAGGACTCTGGAATAACTTGGAGGAGTACGAGGGCAGAAGTTTCCCTCGCCACATGAGTCCAGGAATATGGGACCGGAAAGACCCGTAACGCCTGTCGTAATACGAGTTGTGTGTACAGTTACCGGGTGATGTGCTCTTGCTTGCGGTCGTTCACGTCGTTGAAAGCGAAGAAAGTGTAATCTGATGTTAGCAGTTTGGTTTGAGCATTCCGTTTTCAGACGTGAATTTCCAAAGTGAAAGCCATGGAAGCGGAAACAAGTTGTGTACTACTTCGCACAGCAGCAGAGTTGGAAAGGTAAAGAAGGCAGGGTGGGGAGGCAGAGGGGGGTGTGAGGGTAATAGTTTGAGGATGTAAGTGCCTTATGGTTGAATAAACAAGATGAATTCCTTGTGGTAATGTTTAAAAAGGGGAGTGAGATGGCTTGAAATGTGCAACACTTGTTTTCTCCATTTCGTTTTGTTTCATTTCACTCTGGATGCCCTGCCTCCTTTCAGAGGATGGAAACCCCTGTTCCAGTTACGAGATTGTTGCAAAACTCATCGTTGAGCAAAACGTATGCTAAAATTGCTGGAGCAACACAAGTAACTTTTCCACAAATGCGAACCCTTCAGAGCTGAGTTGAATGTTCATCACTGTCGCAGTATTTTTGCACTCATCCATTTAAAAAGATTTTAGCAACTTTTGCATCACCTTCAACTCCTTTCTACTACAACTTTCGTTTTCATCAGCTTTCCCCACATTTCAAAACTTTCCGCGACTCTGTTAGGCTGACACGTTGAAAACGAGTCATTTTTGTAGCGCCAGCGGAGGCAAAGTACCAAGAGACCAACCTTGTAAATAATTTCGAGGTATATCTCATACCTCTGATGCACCTAGCCCCGGTGTCTGAAATGGACTGGTGATGGAAAGTGTTTGTCGCTACTTTTGCCGGAGCAGATGGAAGAGCAAAGCCCAAGCTTGATTTCCAGCAGACACGGAACAGGAATTCACATTCTACCTCTCACAAGCTCAGGTGCAGGAAAGTACACGGCGGGAGATGGATTTAGGTTGTCAGAAAGCATATTTTTAATAATGAATCTTGGTTATTATTCTTGCTCAGTGAGAGAATAGGTCCTCCGTTTCCTAAAGGACATTGCTGAAATTCCGATTTCCTCCCACGTTGTAATTAGTTCCTCGTGGGAGAAAGCGAGCCTCCGAAAGGTGCATGCATGTAATGACAATTTGAGACTCGCGGAGAAAGTTGGAGAAAGTCCTGAGCACGCGGGTAGAGCAGGAGTTTGCAAACCCACGGGAAAAGGGAAGGAATTAAAGCCGAGAGGGAGAGAGAGAGAGAGACGGCTTGCAGAAAGATATATTTAAAGAATAATGAGCCAAGGAAAGGCGTGCAGCTACCCTACGGAGAGACGGCACGGGTAAAATGAGGCAGTAAACTTGTGTGACATATTTGATTTGTGTGAGTACGTTCCAACAATGTGCTAAGAATTTTGATTAAGTCAAAAGAGAAATCAGCTTCGGCTTTCTCCAAGTGCGAAAACGCAAGAATGGTGAAACTTCTTAGGAGCTGTTGCCACGTTGGAGAGCAGGATATATTAATTTTTGTAGAAATTATCGACGAGTAGAGAACCACTCGGTCATCGTGCTTAAATGTGTTGATTGCCAATAACGTAGGATATGTAAACGAGACTCCAGAATCCGAGCACTGGTGTATATGAAGAATTCAAGCTGCGAGATGGTGGCCGTAGGCAGGAACAAACGGAAGAAGAAACCAGCTATAAACGGCGGGCAGTAAAAATTTTACTTGTAGTAGTATAACTTGCGCAACTATGCCTTATCACCGGGACCATTCATACTGCATGGATAAAGCTTAGTTGAAAGGACGTTTGACCAAGTTAAAAGGGTTACTATCGGCGGTGGTGAAAGTTTGTTCGAAGGAGTTCACGGCTTTCATAAGAGTTCAAAAGTGTATGCTCCCAAGATGAACTGGATGAGAATTTCTCATCCATTGCCAGGCACGTTACAACTGTTCCCTCGTTCGGCCTTTGCCAGTATACGGCAGGTGGAATTAGTCGAGTGGAATTACTTCCCAGCAATAAGTCTACAAGTCGTGCACTTGATTAAATCCAGAGCTCGGAGTCTTGGCCTTGGCATCTCAGACAGGTTTACCTGGCTGTTGCTCCTGCTAATACCGAAGCTTGGAGCTGATCGCGGCGGTTAGAAGAAAACAAAAGATTCCTTGGAACACGGTTATGCCTCTTTGATGTAAGATCGTACGAAAGGAATTGCTGATTGGTCCCAGGAGAAGTGTCGACAAGTGGAGCAGGGAGTAAGGAAAGTGAAACAAGTTGGTGAATAATGATGGAAGATTTTTCTGCTGGGGCTGGCTTTTCTCTTTGTGGTCTCTGATAGAAAAGTGGGGCGGGTCTAGAAAGAATGTTCGGAAACGGGAAAATAACTTGGGTACAAATATGGTACATTCACGCCTTTGAATTGCTTGGGATCCTGAAATTGTTTCGCACAGGGCTGAGTACGACCTTTAGGGCTCCGGAAGTAATCAGTTTACAGCGGTAGGCAAGAGGTAGGCCAGGTAGTAGCTGAAAATGCGAGACGAGAGATGGATGCTGCAAATAAGATGGTAAGTAGATCAATCTTCGGAGCTGAGCGTGGGAGGAGTACTGATTTCGCAGACGAGGGAGGATTGCATAGTTGAGCAGGCATTTTTATTGACAGAATGGTCTGCTTAGGTGAGGAGATTCCACAAGATTTACAATCTCACGGAGAGCGGACATATTTTAAACAAAGGGGTGAACAGGCTAGCGGAGACGTGACGTACATACGTCCTCAAAATAGTGGAGCGAGCATTACGCTGAGTGCCTGTGGCTTTCCGCGGCTTGTTCAGCGGAAAGAGAAGAATACAGAGATTTATGCATCAAATTCTCAGATTCGTAGCGGGAGGGTGTCATATGACGAGACGAGGGACGAGACGAGCCCGTCTACATGATAAATTCATGTTGATTATCAAAGACGCTGAATAAGTACAATGTTTGAGAAACGGAGCGAAAGCCTGTTCTTCGATACCAATGTCGAAGCTGGAGAATGTGGTAGGGAGACACGCTAGGAGGTGTGATACACTCCAAGTCACTTGGCAGTGTAGGACTCCACAGCGGATGTGCTACTCAAGCATCGAGTTTTGGAATTCAAGGATGAGAAAATAGGTTGCAGACAAGAGGAGAGAGAGAGAGAAGAGTAAACATTGTTGAAACAATTGGAGAGAAGGAGTGAGTAACTCATTAAGTTGAGCCGAAGTTTGGAATCTATTCATTTCATTTCCATTTTGGCAACCTGCTCACCTTTAAACTCTCTTGGTTCTCCTCCACCCTTGTTTTATCCCAAGGTGGCGAAAGCCAAGGAAGAAAAGCAATCCTAGCATGCCTCCTACCGATTTTACCAAGAAGATGCATCGTCCAATTCAGAAGGTAAAGTCTAATTTGGGAGAAAGTATGGCACACTGAGAAGGATGAGAGAGAGAGAGAGGCAAAGAGAAACGCGGGGTAGAGCTTTCTCTCATCACTGGCGGAGTGCAGAGAACTTGTAGTTTGCGAACAAGGAAAAAGACGATTAGCTCAAAGCTTGGGAATTAAATGCTAGAAACTACAGGATTACACACAAGAACAAGACGTGATGCACGGGGCTCGGAGTAACAATACCAGCATCGTTGAGTCGCCAGGTTATCCCTTACTCAGCGGAATTAGTCTGGACGGAGTTGGAGAGGAAGTGAGGCAGATCTGACCGGATTGCTTGTGTTTTTGCCACAAAATCATTCTGATGATGATGAGCGGAAAAACATAAGCGCGGATGTTATGTCGGGAAACAGACTCTGTGATCTCCGGAGAAAATAAACCGGAACATGGGGGTGAGATAACAGGAGGAGGCAGAGCTGTAATCGTTTTCCCGATCCAATTATGTCCCGACGTAATTGCATTATTTGTCCGCTCAGGATGACGTCGAGTGGAGCGGAAGGCTCGTACCGTCAAATCCATGTCCTTACAGTCCCCTGCCCTCACCCTTGCCAAATGAACACAGTCTGTTGGGTCGTGTAAAACGACAAATTTGCGACCCGACTACTTCACCAAACTAGCCTCTTTCGCCTCCACTGCATCATATAGGCTTTTCACCAGTTCAGACATTCATAAGAAACATTACTGGTATAGTAAGTTGGCTGACCAGACCGCTAGTCTTAGCTTCACTTCCGCTACGACCTTATGTACATCCTTCGGGATGAAAAGTCTGACTGACCGTAAGTTAATTTTGGATAGGAATAGACAGAATTAGTGTTTGGGTCATTATGTGGTTACCTCTGCAGGAGATCAGGCTCGGCTCGTTTCCCCTCATACTGTCGAAATTGGTCATCAGGACAGTCACTTAAAGGCTTTTTCGAGCCATGCAACAGCCGGTAGATATGATTCATGGCTAAGAAAGTCTTGCGGTTCTGGGATTTGCGGTTGGAATGCTGAAATACACATTCTTCCAGACTCAGCCACAAGTATTTCTGTCCCCAACTCAAAATTAGCTTCCACTTGAGCGTTCATCTAATCAAAAGTGATTGAGCTCTTATGAAGCACCCTGAGAGTCTATGGGCAAATAGACTTATCGACGAGGGGTGACATGCAATGGATTGTAAAGGATGAAACCCATGAATTAATCGATACGAAGTGATTCGGTGCTGAGACATGATGAGATTGTAAGCGAATAAAGCATGACGCCAGGCGCAAGCTTGTGATCATCCCTTCAATAATATTTAGGTTTGCAGCTTTCGGCTGGTGTCACCCGGAAACTAGATGCTTATTACTCATTCGGATTTGGCGGGTAGCGTAACATTGGCTGGGGTATGACGGAACAACTCTGGAATGAATTCAGCGCAATACCCTTTGCAGATAATTGTGTCCAAGGAAGCATTAAGTCGGAAAAGAAAGAGCATGTACATCCAAGCGGTCATATTGTTTCTCTGCGTTCCACCCAGTTATTTCCTTGCGTTTCCCATCCAGCTCAGTTTCCGTACTTCCAGCTGTCGCCCTTCAGACCCGCCGGTTGCTGGCAAATCAGGCAAGTCATAACAGCACGAGGAGACTTGAGCAAGGGAAAGTATTTTTCAAGAGCTTTCTCCATTTCTCTCCGTACATGAGACAATATGCTTGTGAAAGCAGCAAGTTACCATTGCTATTGACACAAGCCCTGGAGTTGAAGTGGTTGTTGGCAATGTAACGTTTTTTCGTTTCGAATCCCTGTACATGTATAAATGCAAAATTCTGAGCACTCCACGAGAACGAATGAGATAGAGAAGAATGGCACAGAAGCAAATCACAAAACAGGAACGGATTTCAATTCCGAATGGAGAAAGGGGATTGTGCATTTCATTTTCCCATAATTCCACACAAGTACGATGCTCTCTCTCTCTCTCTCTCTCTCTCTCTCTGGATTCCAATTCGAAAGAGGATTCACGTCCACTGACTTCACAATCTACCAATATAAAAAGAGAAACAAGTGCGTGGAGCAAACTCCATGGCGATTACTGTACAATCCTACTAAAAGTGGACGGGAGATTAAGGTTCCTGCCTCTTTTTCCATGCTCCAGGCGAGCATCATCAGCTCTCCACATCATCAAATCATATCAATCTCTGCTTTTTTCTCACAGACTTACGCAAATTGCCTACCTGCCTTCTGTACCTCCCGTATCTCGTCGTGGTATCTGCCCAGCTTGATGACTGATGATAGGCCCGAATGGGATTTTTGAGGGAAACTTTCACTGCCGCCGCGCTGTAATGAAAGCTCCCAGAGAGTTCCGGTCGACCTTATGACAAGTAGGCTCATACCATTCACCTTGTAAAATTCCTTCTTTGACTCACTCCTCTATTCCTGTCTCTCGAATTCAATTAACAATTCAGACGCTCAAGGTGGAAACTACGAGATGGAAATGGGAAAAGCGTAACTTATTCTACAAGTACCCTGGAAAATAATTGCCTTCTCAGGAAAATGCAAAGCACCACGTCACGTAAGCCTCTTACTTTTACACAGCTTCGATTTTTCCCCCAATTATTTTTTTCTCTTTTCCTCTCCTTCTCTATCCTCTCTTAAGCCCTGTACGGCGTCTCGCAACGTGAAATGAAATTATTCTCCTGTAACTGCGAGCAAGACTTTAATGCAATTATACAAGCGTAATACAAATTTTCCTTGGTAATGAGCCTCATCTCCTCATCTTGTCCTAACATGCTCACAAGGAGGAAATCTCAAGTACCCTCGACCATTGCGTTTCCATGGATTCATGAAATAACTTTGTTTCGACATACTAACTGCCAGGATCGTAATTATTGTAAAAAGGGAGTTCCCCTCGCTCATTTATTCGATTCATATACACAAGAACGATATATTCGTGAAAAGAACCGCGATAAAAACCGGCAACTCTCTTTGCTTTTAATGACCCATGTTTTTGGCGAAACAATTTTGCCATCCTCACAACCTGTTTCGCAATACAGACAAATGAAATCACGCGATACTCGGGTATGGAGTGAGCGAGCACGAAATGCTCTTTACACCTGGAAAACGTACGGGTGAAAGTACCCAACTCGCTCAAGCCTTAGGCCAGCACTTAATTTAGTGAGCGTGAAGTCAAGATACCGGAAGGAAAGAGGCTTGAGCGAAGCCAAGTTTTATCAAAGTTATTCTCTCCTGTTCATCTCCACATATGGCAAGGAGTGTGGAACAATCTCACAAACATCCAACTTGCTGAGCAGGCTTCTCTCCATGCAAAATCTTTGAATCACCCGAGTTCTTCATTCAAGTCTTGCTGTTCTCATGGAAAAAATTTCCGAAACAAAAATTTATTCGCTCAAACTAGGTAGGCGGCTATCGAAATTTGTTGTTGAGCCAGTGACTACTTTTTAGTCAGAGAGCCTTTTCAAGACAAAATGACAGATACATTGCCGTAACTTTAGTACTGGTTTCACCTCGGAATAAAGTGAATTTTAAACATTTTCAGATAACCTTCAAGTGATGTAACTCATTTTTTATCCTCGTCTACTGACACATCAAATCGAAAAGTAGCAAAAACTGAAAACTCAACGCAATCACTAATGAAACCTTACAACTGATTTCTTACAAGTTACTAAAATAGCAGCGCGAAAGCTTTTCAAGTGAATTTCTCATCGGGTCTTTGAATTCTCGTGTAAAAGCAACCGTTGACAACCTACATTACAGATTTCTGAAGAAAACCATTCAAGAAAAATTTTCAAACTCGCACATGATGAAAGCTAAGCTTTCTCGTCCTGACAGAAGAGCAACTATCGATTAAGCTGGCTTAGCTTTCTAATAATAACCCCATTCTGAAAATATGGAATAACTGTGAAAAGTGCTTTCATGACCACGGCACAGACAGAACTCTATTATCTTAAACGAAGCATCTGACTAACAACATTAATCGTACCCACGAGCTGGTTTTCCAGCTCAATTTGCCCGGGATCAAAGGAGAAAAACAGCATATGTTCAACTTGGACTTTTTTAACTGCCCTGTAGCACCGGAGTTTTAATGATGCTTAAACTTTGACTTTTACCATGACCTGCCCTTAGGAAATGCTACAAACGGTTAAGAAGTTGTCTAGCTTGAGAGCAAACCTCCTTTCCAAAGTGAAACACCGTATTTCATGGTATTGAACTATAATTCTATTACCGCACTCCCGATTTCTAGAGGTCTTTTTACGCTACAAGCTTAATGTAACTAGGTCAAACCGAGGGGGTTGATTGAGAATTCCAAATCCTTTTTTGTCTTTTCAAAATAAGGTAGTGGAAGTCTCCAAGATAATTTATAGTATCGCCAATATCTAGCACGGGTATCATTGGACCGTTTGCCGAAGCGTCTAGTTGTTCTGCACCGGATTAGCTGGATGATATGTAAGTGTGATGAAAATACACAAGTTTTGTTTATAATTATGTTTACTCGATCCCCAGTTGGGACTGGAGTGAAAGGAAGAAAACTTGGAAACCATTACTCAAGTTTTTAAGGTGAGGAGAGCCAGGCAGTTTGAATGACGTGCAAGAACTGCTGCCGATGGAAGTTTAGTCTCTCAACTTTTCTCGTGAGAAAAAGTGGTTTGCTACGTAACTGTATCGGAAGCTTATTGGTTGCGTGATTAATACCAAAGCGTGTCCGTAAACATTACACAATGAAAGCTTGAAGCTCATTTTAGCGAAAATTAGTACATTAATGGAGCCCAAACTTCGTGTACATGTTTCAAGTACATGGTAGAAGTAGAAAGTCATGACGCGAGAGGCGGGAGATGTCAGTGCCACAGTAACTGTTCAGCTTTTAGAGACGGAATAACCTCCGAAATAAAGTGAAGTGCGCACAGCGGTAAACTTTCATCTCGAAATGATACTAGAGAAAAGGGAAATTAAAAGTCCAAGGATTTTTGTGCCTTGATGTATTAGTATGCAGATTAAGGATGTAGCAGTTGGGATTGCGACGAAGAAACTCGGACTTTATAATGGACTAATACATGATTTCTCGAGCGTAGAAAAGAAAAATGTGAACGGGCCAGTAAAGTATGGATTGGATTGTAGACGATCCTTGGGTCCACAAGAGCTTTATCCTGTGCAAGAGTCCATTCACGTCTTGAAAGGACAAAGAATTGCCTTTAGCGAGGGAGTTGCTTCCTCAACGTTACGATGAGAAAATCAAGTCTTTGCTTTGATGGCGCGACTCATGGTGGTAATGGACGCCTGGAGAAAGTTTTAGTGGACAGAAAGAGTGGGAGAAGGCGACTAAATTCCAATTTCCGATCTATTCACTGTTTTCCAATGATATTCCAAGGATGCGAGACCGTGGCACCGCATGTAAAGAATCCTCCAGGCTGGATCATATCGTGGTGATTGAAATAAATTTTTTACCAAGCCTGACCCGAACTTGAGATGGAGAACACAGTATTACAGCTAAATAATTTGAAATGGGCCAAGTGAGTAACTATAGCGACCACCAGATGCAAGTAAGGATTTGCTGACACGTCGCTCAAGTCATGTTACATGGAAGTGCAATGTTTTAACGTGTGATACTTTTGAAAATGTTTGTTTCAGCGAACATTTCTCGTGGCAGAGGTAATTAAAACAAACGGGAGATTGTTGGCAGCAAGCTACATTCTTTATCTAAATACAGCTCTTTGTGTTTGATAGAGACACTTGTCCGTTCACCCGGGCGTGGAGGATCTTGACTCAGGATGGAAAAACAGAGGAGGTTGACAGGCAAAGAAGTGGTACAGATAAGAAAAATGTGACTGGAGCAAGTGATGGAATCGTACACATAAAAGGTCTTTTACGCTTATCACGCTAATATTGGTTCTTTATGACCATCACGTGGAAGGAGAAAAGCACGGCTTTGAAGATGAGAAGTAGCTGGCAAAGGATTAAAACCGGTGAGCGAAAGTAAGGGTACGCCTGGCCTGGCGGAAGCATAAAGGAAGAGCAGAAGATGGCTGTAGAGAAATTTTTTGATTACTTACCCACAGAGCGGATATCATAGGGAGACGAAATGGGAGTGAAAGGAGAATGCGGGCCGCACAAACCGTTCCGACAGGATAAGACCAAGGTGTTATTTTTCCCCAGCTGATATAAACGCTATTATTCTTTGTAAACTGGGATAAGACTGTGGCTGATGGCGGAAGCGAAGTTGATATTTTCACAATGGAGCCGCGGCAACAATATGCGTTACTTTGAGTAAGGACGGGGGCTGGAATCAACGTCTTCCGTGAGGGCGGCAGCGGATATTTGTTCGATATATGACAGAATAAAGGAAACTCACAAGGACGCGGCGCCTTGGAAAAAATGCCAGTTTAACAAGTCAGTGTATTAACGAGAACTGGGCCTGGAACTGAAAGCTCAATTCACGCGTACGTCTCCCGCTGTCAAAAACTTTTAAACCATCTCTCTCCCTTCGAGAGTGCGGTGAAGAACTTGGGTGTTGACGACTTTTTGACAACAGTCTTTCTTCAGATATTAAAAGCATGGGCTGCACACCGTCTTGACACGTTCAGCAACGACAGTGTCACAATAAATTTTACCACCAGCGTCACGCTTAGTACAAGCTCGGAGTATGATGTACTCCAAGCGGTTCAAAACTCCTCGCACTTTTCTCCCGCAGAGAAAGTGCCAAGTTTCCAAGTACTGAAAACGGATCGAGATAACTTTTTGACAATATATTCACCTGTGGCTACTGATTGTTTTTTTTTGCCGTCGTCTCTCAGTTCTGCATGCCACAGCCTACTTTCAACGTTAAGTTCCCCCTTGCTCCTGTAGATTATGACGAAAATTTTACACACCTCACAATAGAGAATCAACACCGCAACCGAAGTCCACGACACTTCTCAACGCCAACTAGAGCCTCCAGAAACGGACTTTCACTTCCTCCTTCACCAGAAACCCAACTGGTACTGACATGGAATTACTCCGTGCGCCCATGTTGTATGCGAAAGGAAAGGAGCGGGAATGCGAATTCGTCCTCGCCTAAACGATCTTCCTTGTGCTCCATCCTGCTCGCTTGCAAAAGTATGTCCCCTACGCGGCCTTGCTGACGTTTAAAACAAGTATCATCGTTACCCAGGCTGCGTACACAAGGTGAACAGGCGCCTTCTGATTGAAAACAAGGAGCAGTATCAGCCACAAGAATAACCCAAGATTGGAGCAAACGCCACGCCATAGTACCATCTCCCATCAGTCTGGGAAAGGTCGCATGAAATGCTCAGCACCCATGCTCCTTGTACAGACGCATTGAATTAAACATCATTCTGTACCATGCGAAGAGCACCAAGGCTTCAACATTCACTCTATAATTTGCCATTTTTTGCA
>VRMD01001474.1:0-16872 GCA_009872375.1 Sminthurides bifidus
CCAAATGGGAAATTAGATTACCCGGGAGATAAATGCAGCTCATAGTAGTCTCTTAACGAGGAAAATGTCTGATGCCATAAAATAGAAAAGACTAGGAGGGGGGAGGGATAAAGCGAGCATTCGAGCCGCCATCTTGATCTTTCACTTCTGTTCTAAGCCCTGCCTACCTGTCAAAGCTTCTGGCATCTCTGTTACTCCAGTGCAGCCTCACAGTTCAATTACACACGATTTGCAACAACGCATGAAAGATTAACTACGAAAGATTTCCTTTCACCCAGTCACAGACTCATGGACAGGAGGAGAAAGCGTTCCGGAGCGAATTTCTCCCACATTCTTTGCATAAAGTTGAACAAGTTGTGCCGTACAACTTTTTCGCGTCTGTGTTCCACATCTTTGAAAAACTTGGAAAAAGGGTTATACTACAAGGAAAATTCAGAAATTAAAAGCATGACTTTGCTTTCAGGGTAAAAGTAAAGTACAACCAGGGCTGAGTAACTTGAAGAGGAAATAGAACTATTCCAATTTAAAATTTTACTTGTTGTGGCAAAAGCATTCTACTCGTATTCGTAGCCCTTGAGCTAACATTTTACAGAATATTTCAACACAACAGGCATTTGTATCCGTCGGCACCACTGCCGTTCTCAGCGCTACTCTAAAGCTAAACCAGACCTGAATGTAACCTCAATACTGAGCAAACGGAAGGGCAAACTTTCACAATGTCGGGTAGTTTAATAAAGTCGTGTGGTATCAGAACATTTAGAAAGAATTTCTCAAAATTAACTTTGACAGATGGCAAAAGTTTCACATCGCCTACGGTGTAACCAATGGGGAGTTTTTAATGCTTTATTATTCTGCCGTGTCATTTCGTCTTTACCGTATGTTCAGCACTTGTCCAGTTCAACTGATGAGGGTAAACAGAAAAGTAAGAGTGGAGGTACAAAGCTCTCGTATCCTATGACAGTGGGGGAGGAGCTCGGGGGTTTGTTGTGGGAAGGGGGTGTTTTTCACACTGGGTGGGTTTAAATCCTGCTAAAGTTACGGGTAATCGTATGTGTTGAAACTCGGAGCCCGGGAATTGAGTGAGAACACCTGCATCATGTACTCCTATTCATAGACTTCCCGCCAAGTCAATTTAACTTATTTAACGAGGCCGCCGAAAGTAGCAAGGAAAGACAAACTTTCTGACTTGCATAAATTACTGGGAATTAGAGGGCCGGAAAAACAAACTTCTTCACAAGATTTATGCCGGATGCTCTCACGGGGTCGTTTAGGGAGACGGGTGTCGTGCGTGGAGAAAAATTATCCTTGCTCATAATATGTACATGCCGTTGGAGAATTTTTTTGAAATTAAACACGTTAAATCCCCGTTTTAAGTACATGAATCATTCCCATATCATTTATGAATCCACAGGGGTTGAACGAATTTCTTTTACTACCTAAAATTTAAATACAAAATTAAAAAAGAGATTGATCATCATTTCCTAGTTACTTTTAATGTGGGTCTTCTACCAGCTAAAGTTTCAGAAACAATGGCCTTACCCCCACTCGACACTGTGTCATCCCAACGGTATCTACGTCAGTTCAAGTGAATTTTGTCCGTGAAATTCGATCTTTTCGGTCTGACAACCTCATGGAAATTCTCCACTCGGCAATTATTTTCACGCAAAAAAAACCACTGTAAACTGGCTTCCACCTACGATTCCGCTCACTAGGTCTCCACATTCAAAACACCAGACATTGAAAGCTTGACATTATGAAAGCTCGTAGCTGCGGCTAATGGAACTTGAATGCGGTGTGCCTCATGGATGTGGGCTGGGGGCTGGGATGTCGAAGAGAAGTGACTTTTTGCCATTATTAAACGTCCCACAGTTGTGATGATCTGAGACCCAATCTCAGAGGGAAGGATGCAGAGCGGGAACTGTTGCTGGTGAATCAGCATGGCCTGATAAAGGAGAAAGTGGAGAAAGTCAGCCTACGCGTGCACCGTTACCGGAAGAGATTATGCCCAAGACCCCTTTGCACGGGTAGATAAAATTTTCAATTACGACAGAGAATGTAAAAGAATTTCGAATTATGTATTCCATGGAAATCATTTCAGGTCAAGCAATTTGCATAAGCTAACGGATTTCCAGCTCGGGATCGTTCTGGATCCTTCCGCTTTTGAGACGTGGTCGTTTTGTGACAAAGAATAATTTATATTTCAATGAAATCCCACAGCCTCAGTTTTCACTCCGTCTCTCTCCCCCCACCCCCACCTCGGTTTTCAAATATTTACCTGTATCACGTCCTGCGGCTGGATTCGCAGATCAGATCATGGGGAACGTGCAATTCACGGTGAAAGTACCTTTCTCCCCAAGCACATTTACTGTCCACGATTGGAGATCTACAACAGTTTTCCCCTCTGCTCAAGGCTGCTGTGACGTCTGGACGGAGGATTGCTGGAGATTTGCCTCCTCTCGATACCAACGCCGACATGCCGGGAAACCTGTGGAGCTTTCACTCACTCACATGGCAGTAGGGCTGTGTGTACTAAAGCCCCCGACTGAAAATAAGAGGAGCGGATATTACTCTGTCCCGCTTCGCGCACAACGCCTCTCTTCCGTATTTGCTTCCAACAAATCTTCCGTAACGTCCCATCTCGTCTTTCAGTGTGCTCTGCACCGTACTCAAATCAAGGTGAAAGCAGTGAAAGTGAACAAAGTCCGAGTAACGATCCCCATTGTCACAACGAGCCTTCTTCAGACTTTTGTCACACAGTGGAAACTGTAACAGAGGGGGCTGTAAGTACTTAATCACCCTGGTATTCAACCAGTTTTCGGTCCATTTTTTTCTCAATCCAAGTTCTTCCAATTTGGCGAACTTTCTCCAATCTGAGATTTTTTCTAGTAAAACATTGCGAAACGCTATCAGTGAAAAGTTTTTGTGCATTTCCCTGGAAGAAAACTTTGGATTTTTGTAGTGTAATTCAACTGTTTGAACGCCCCTGATGAGACAAAGGGCACGAACTACATAACAGCTCATGCAAACAGGTGATAAGCAAATGCTGTATTTACTTTAACTGTTTGTGTTCCCAACTTATGATTCAAGAATAGTGCTATTTAGTACCAGTTTTTTTATGACTTTATAGTAATTATTAATTTGTGAATCAGAATGTTTTTTTCCTCACATGCAAACCTGTATGGTATCTAAGCCATCAAATAAATATACTGTAGAGTTCCTCTGTAACAAGTTCATACCACCTGCGGATTGAAGATAAAACAACTTTTTCATAGAAGGAATAAAACAAGAACACAATTGCAAGAATGCTTTTTTCAGGTAGTTCAATATTAAAATAGAACCACTTGGACAAATTCTCCAGCCATGAAACCACATAAAATTCCCACAATATTTACTTTCACCACGAAAAAGTAATTCCAGGAATAGAATCCGCAAGCAGTTGTGTGCCATTTTGGTATTTTCGTCCGAATCAAGATAGGCTTTTAAAATATCTCTCCCCCCAGATAAATAAACGTTTTCCTTCAGATTTATTTACAATGTTTGAAACGAAAGAGAGAAACTGCTGCAGGAATGAATAATTACTCTTATTTCTCCTTCTAGCGGATTTAAGACCTGGATTTTTCTTGGTTCACAGAATTTCAAGAAGAAGCTGGAAGCGCGTCCAATTCCCGAACCTCTACCTCTCTCAACTTTCTCCACGTCTCTCGCTCCCTGTGCAAACAATCTTCGGATGTTTACTTTTGTTTACTACCAGTAGCAAGAACAAGCCCGTATTCTTTCCCAGACTCCATTAGAAGAAGACAAAAAGTGGAGCGTTTTCCAAGTGAGTTCACCTCCGATATGGGCTTATAACGAAGTTAGATCTTTTCACCAACTGCGAATAATATTCACGGCTTAAAAACAGCTCACACTCCAAACTTTGAGGGAGTTTGACACATAAGTGATTAACTTAAAAGCCTTCTGGAGTCAATATGCTTAACAGGGCTTGGTTCCCAGAATGTTTGAATTACGCTCCGAAACTTGCCTTTGAGAAGACTTGACATCTTCCCGCAATGTGTTTTGAAAACGAGACAACCGTTCTAAGACCAAGAAACAATTCATCCTCACCAGTTTTGACGCCTTTGGTTCCCTTCATCGGAGTGTTGAAGACGTGAGGGAAATTCCCACACACTTGGAAACTTTCTCTGCCGTGTGTGTTACATGTGCTTCGGGGAATTTACTCGCCCGGATGTACAACATGTGGCTGGAAGTGAGTGAATACTGAAAGGGAGGATGTGCACGAGGAAAGACAAGAAGACAATATCCCAACCTGTTTACTATTTTCTCTCTCTATGCTTTCATCCTCTCGTTCGTCGTCTCAATTTTCACTAAATCAAAACCTCAGCCGATGAACCGATACAATCTGAGTGAAAGCAAGTGACACTGAGTGCCGAGGAGAAAGTCCTGTTCTACTCCGGGAGAAAGGCAAACATCCTTCACTCCTGTGTGTTTTTAGATCTACAACTGTTGCTTCTCTTACCGGAAATTAAGAGGATTTTGTCCCGATCCACAAAATGGCCTTCAGCAGAGCATGATTCATGGATCGGGAGGAAGCAAAAAACAATCTGTGTGCTCTTCCACACGACTGATTTTTCGTCACATAAATCAAAGCATTTGTTCCCAAACAGACCAGCTGTTCCATCATCTCCCTTTTTATCCTCCCTGTACAGTCTCGCTCTATTGCTTGCAAACAGAGCCTTGCTCGTGTTGGACATGACGGAAATGAAAAAGTCTGAATTGTATCGATTGCCACAACGTGTGTAAACTGACAAGAGCCTCTGGTAGATTTTGGCGGAAAGTGAATGCACGCAGCTGAGAGGGGGTGTGAACCGGCCATAGTTTCTACGCGATGGATAACGGCAGTCCGCAGCAACAACCACCACCTTTGAAATTCAGCTCAAAACCGCCGGTTCTACATCCACCAATGTGCTGCAACGGTGCAGGACCACCGCTCCCGCCCCGTGGTTGCCGGGGAATACCACATTCGAAAAGCAATGACAGTGACTTGCACGTGAGTCCTTTGGATTTGCTCAGTTCTAAGGGAATAGACCCCATGTTGTTGATTCAACTCCAAAATTTAAACCGCCATTTGAATATGCAACAGCACCACCACCAACGGCAGCAACAACTTCAAAGTCAACGACAGCGGTATAAGCAACAAAGGGTCAATACCATCCCCATGCCTACGAAGCGAGTGCCAAATGTCCTCCCACTATCGGGTTGTAGTTCAAATACGGCGGAGCGGCTACCACTACATGAACTTGTGCACGGCCCCTCATCCAATCACGAGTTTATGCACGGCCCCTCATCGAACTCCTTCAAACGGCCGCAAACCGGCTCTAGTAGGTTAAACGCTTATCCTAATCACAGTGCGCTTCCTGGTACGCGTCACACGCCTATGGGGGTGCGAGACGAGACCAAGATACACGTTCCAGAGCCGGTGCCGTTAGTAACGGAGCCGGCGGCAATAACAGAAGCTGGGTTCTGTCCAACAACTGGTGCTAACGGAAGGCAAGTGCCCATCGAAGCTCACTATTATCGCAAGCCTGCGATGATCGTCTCCATCATTGATGCTGTAAGGGATATTTTATGCTTCCGCTATTCTGGATGTGGAAACAGGCGGAGTAAAAAAAAGAAGCCATTTTAAATTTCAAATGACGATTATTGCATTATCACATTCCTCCACGCTGTCCTTGTTTGGGCTTTTGCTATTGGCTCTCTTCGCGAAGCGGCATTATCGGGTGTAATTTTTCCCAGATTCCTCCCCTTTCTCCCAAGGCTTTCGCTTTCTCTCCGGCCTTCACTCCTTGTGTCTCTGCCATTCTCTCATTTTCTCCAGTGAATTTGCAAAGCGAGCAGCGACATGTAAATTGAAACTGGTGGCCACAAATGATGTCGGAACTCCTTCAAGCGCCTGTTATGCTCGCGTTGATTTTTGCCACGTCTACGAGGGACTTTCCTTTTTAATATAAAAATTCTCTCTCTCTCTCAAACTTTTCTCCTAATTTTCCACAAGGAATGAAAAGTTTTTTGTAATTTTTCGCTCTTGACAGGGTGAAACTTTTTTGTACACAGTTTTTCTCCTTGGCTTTATTACGCGATGAAAAAATGAGTTTGTACTACTCTCCTTCCAACTTCCAAATGCTTTAGAAGTATATGGGTGCTTGTCAAAACTCAATTTTAGCCACCGAAGCGTACTTCCAGGAAAATTTACGACCTATTATTTTAATCCAATTATCGAAATGAATATGGCATTCAATCTCTGCAGCTGCAGCTTGAGTAAATAGCAGGCATCAAGTCCTCCTAGCCCGAGAGCACCAGCCATAAAAGTTCATCTTCACATATTGCTAAATAATAAGCTGTTAAAAATAGAATTCGCCACGAGGAGAACAACAGCTTTCCCCACGTCAACTTTTCAATGCGACAGTCAACTCCCGAAGGAGAGAGCCGTCTGTCTTGTATTTCAGACTGGTGAAAGTAGCTTTCACCAGAGGCAGGAACTCAACAAAGACGTAAGCTGGAAGGCAAATGACGATTTCCCCTCATCCTTTGCCACTTATCCAAACTTTATAGCTCGGGACCGGGACATGGTGCTGTTATAGCAACTGGTTGAAGCCGTATTTCCGTCCGTTGTAAAATCCGCTCGTTAACTATACCAAGAAGCATTAGTCATTTGACGGAATGAGAATTTGATTGTTAGGCTCTCAGAGAGGAACATTCCACAAAGCTCGCCTCTTTGGTTTTGCCGGATGGCGTGTGTTGAAACGATGCTTTGAATGTGGTTCTTTCATCCTTGTGTTCATCTCATGGACAATTTCAATATTCTTGCAGATATTCGCCACCAGCCTGTTGGTTTTTCACGGATTGACTCTCATGGTACAAGAAATGCCGAATGAGGGTAGCCCGAATGATAATTGGCTCCTTCCAAAGATTCCCATGACGCCGGGTGAACGTAAGTTCCATCGCTTCTCTTTCAGTCTTCTTTTAATTTGGCTCTTTGACTTTTCTGAAGCTTCTTCAGCCTAGAATTGCATTGTGCTTGTTTTCCATGTTGTGGTTGGTTACAAGGTCATTTTATACTCCTATGATTATCAATTTTTTCAAGCTTACCAAGCAAACTTTTAACTTCTACTTCCGGGCTCGTTATCTCAATGTCGATAGCTTTCTTCAAAGGAGCCGACAATCGTCTAATGTATCGAGTTAACTTCTCCACTGGTTTGACTTCGGATAAGCTGCCCTAAAAAATTAATATCATAGTCTCAACTCATGAAAAAGTATAGCAACCAAGCGTTTACAAACCTGGCGCTTTTAATTTTCTCAACGCTATAATTCTGTTTAAGAACGCCATCAAAATTCATCAAGTCAGAGAATTTTCATATTATTTATCAACATCTCATTTTCATTAACGCAAGATTTTGTCTCAATAAACATACCTTTAGTCAAATATTTTGACTCAAACAAGCTTTATATTTCAGGCAAGCTTCGATGCTCTCACAGCTTCCAGTTCTCATTATGAATTGTTTGTCGCTATGGAGCAGGGCCCAGTCATGCGAATCATGAGAAGCTCAAAAGTAATTAACACACGATGCTATTTTTAGACCGAGCGTGCAGCAATATCTTCCTTTAAACTTCTTTTATCTTAAGGCCAAGGGAAAAAACTTTGCACGTCGAGTCTACGAACGGTGTTGGGCAACCTCTTGGGAATGTGAACAGGTGAAAGCTGATAATGCAATTTTTTTCGTCCTTAATTCATTAGAGGCAGAGGTAAAAGCAGACGCTGGCAAGAACATGTAATACGAGATACGTTCGCACGCAACGCCGAAACAGTGCAAAATATTTTCTCCAGGGTGTATAGAAATTCTTTAGTTTTACCAGCCTCAGAGCAACTTCGGACTAGACTCAGGCTAAGGCGAGGTGCTCAACTTTTTTACGAGGCATTACCTAACCCGTATGGGTTTTGAAAGCCATGATGCTTCACAACATACGAAATTTCGATGAATTGTAGCAGAAAGGCCTTCTCCATACAATTTCCATTGAATGTGGCAAAGCTCAAGGGAAAGTAGCCCTACTCTGTAAATTCTGTAGGCCAGGAATGAAATAAACATTCATTTCATTCTGTTCGAGACGTGAGAGCTTAATTTCCTGCAGTTCGCGGAACGGCTTACGAGAACCTATTACGTGCTGGTTCAAAATTTATAGAAGCTATAGGTAACAAAGTGGTACGCGCCTCGGTACTAAATTCGCTTAATGTTGTTTCCAAACCCCTTTTTCTGCAAGCTTAGTGATCCCTAAAGGTGACCATCGCATTATGAGAATACACCAGAAAATAAAAAGAGGAGTGAAAATGGATTCTCCATTAGCTGTAGTCAAGTCAGTACAAAGTACAAGGTGAAGGGCAATCCCCGACATTTCCCTTCTTTCAGACAAAAAGAAGTTGTAATCCCCTTTGCCCTATACTTATCTGAACTTTTTGTATCTTTACAAGTTAATACTGATGGGGCACTGGCTCTGCCGGCTTAAAGAAAAGTCGAATGTACCAAGATTCAGTTTGGGATTCGTGGAACTTTTTTTCGGGGGCTGTAGAACCCTGCAGAGACTCGTGCTCGTAAAACAAAGCCATTTTAGTCTTGAGAATTACAGGGGCCAGGCATTCATGTATATGAGGATTAACTGAGAGGATTGGTGTAAATGGCTTTTAATATGCGAATAAATTAATGAAAACGGGGAGCTTACCACACCTCTCTCATTTCCAGCTCTGAAACATTTCATATTTCTTCCTTCTGAAATAACGAGCAGGGAAAAAGATTCATTGCGGGTAATAATGCCAAAGTTTTATGGACGCCAAGGAAATTATTAAATAAAGTAATAGTACATGAATGGTACTACTACCTCGGATAGTTTAAAACGAAATAGGTCGTAAGCATAATCCTATTTTTCACGTGTTTTGAGCAAGTTTTGACTTAACTTATCCAAATTACGCAATACGTATATTAGCATCAAGACAAGCAATGAAATCATATACTTGGAACTATTAGCTTGAAGCAACCCAAAATCCAACACCAAGTTTTAAAGTGTCTGAATTACCTTCCGGGTATTTGCCTCAAAAACTCAAACAAACATCCGAACTCTACCGCCTTTATGAATTTCAAAACTGTTTACTTAGTGGTTTGGACCGTGATCATAAGGGAAATTAGGCTTGGAGGCAACACTCTCACCGGTGCATGCACCCGATTCGGCTCTAAAAGTATATTTAAGGCAATATTCCGAACTTGTTTGAACTCAAGACCAGGGAACCAACCAACTTCACCACCAACCTCATCTTGAATTTGTTTGCTTACTGCATTTCCGTCCGTTGCTCTCTCTCAGCTTCTTTAAGCTTTTGTAGAAAAAAGAACATAGACTTAATTGGCTTAATTTGCTCACGAAGCATTAACAAGGCCCATTGAGAAAGACTTTGGTACTTTCTACAACCTTCTCAAGCTTTCACTTAGCCGAGTCAAAAAAGACTGAGCAGAAAGGCAATTAGGCCTGTTCTCTTTAAGTACTTGGTGGCGTTTACAAATTAATTAGTCTCCAGAGTTTGCCGTATCGGGCATCGTCTGAATTAATTATCGGCACGGGTTTTTGCTGGGCCACATACCGCCTCTCGTACAGTCGTAGACCAACATCAGTTCTACTCTACGGCTTGTGTTCCAACATAAACTGAGAAATTGTCCCAGCCATGTCAGCTTTCAAGCACTAAGTCATAAAGACAGTTTAAGACTCGCTACATCTGTGGAAGCTATTCTGGTAATAGCACAGTTAAGAAGAGTAATGGTAGTTGATTTCTAGAAGGAGGAAATTTGCCGAGCTAATTTGTGGGTTCATTTCCATTAACTCGCCTCTGCTCCTTGAAGGTGAAAGCAAAGTTAAGTAGTAGAAACCCTTGCCTTCAGTTTTTGATCCGTAGCCGAGCTCTTATCTATCCTCTGGCCGGTGTGCAACTCCACTGTACATCTGTTCATCTCGGCGGAATTACTTTTTAGGTAATCCCAATGGACGGAAATAATCATTCGTGTAAAATAATTATGCCCATGTCAGCCAACTAATTCCGGCAGAGTGCTACGACTTTCTCCCGGGGAAAGCCGTGTCTAGTTCTTCCAGTTCTGAGGCCAGGTTGTTCAACAGCAGCTCTTCGCGTTTGGCACTATCCTTGTCCCCAGAGAGCAAATCTTGTCTCCAGATCAATCCTTCACTGTCTCATAGTTTGTATCTCCTTGGGTTTATGTCACAAAAAACTCGGTACTAACAACTGCGATGTAGCCAGGGCAAATTACCTCGAGAAAGGGACCTTCGCAAGAAATATCAACAAAATTGCATCACAGTCATGGTCCCGAATAAATTGGCCTGAGTAGCCTTGGTAGCTTGTAGGAACTCAAGCAAATAAGAAAAAGTCAGCAGGGTTGCTAGTTGCTACGGAGTTGAGAATAGGACAGCTTTTTCTGTCTACCTTAACTGGAGACTTCAAGTCGTTATGCTGGGGACTTGGAAAAGCTCTGCTAATAAAAACACTTTACTGCTCCTAGTATAACTTTCATTACGTCGTTGAGATATGTGCAACTTAATTGCTTACTACCATAACCTAGCTGCATGCAAAAACTTGTCGTTAGGTAGACGACAGTTTCTACAAAAAAGTATAATTGTCTTACTCCAGACTTGACCCTTCCTCATTTTTTAGTTAAGCACTCTTTTGGCTCCTAAGCTTAATTATTTCAGCTTTTGTTTGTTTGCTCTACTGCTCATGCGCCTGTGTCGCATGATTAGTGATTGTGACATCAATCAAAATGGCGTTTCAGGTGATTGCTGTGTTGGTCACGTAAGGTCACTTCAGAACAGGTTGTGGTCAAAGTCCTGTTTGTAGATGCATGAACCCATTTAACGTTAAAATAGAACATGTGAAAGTTATTCTAAATTTGACATTTCCCAACTCCCTGACAACTTGACATCAAAGACCTGATGGATTTGTTTTCTCTTCTCAGTGACAATCACCGGATACATGGAAGTGATAGCATGGATCGGCATCCTGGGTGTCAACTTCACTCAACTCCTTGTTGCTGTGGGACCTTTATAACGGTTGCGAGAAGGATGTAAGTGAAACCGCCATCTTTATGCCTTAAAACTTTAGTTTTTTGTTCCTAATTCATTAACAAATGCTGATGGTTTGCATACGCGCTCAAAGCCAAGGGCGATGGTCATTCGTAAAGGCTCTTGCCTATCATGACCCCTGAGAGTCAATAGAAAAGTTGTGGCATACCAGCCAATTATCTTCGAAAGAATGGGAAAATCATTATGATTCAAGTTTGAAATATACTTCAAAATTTGACATCCATTGAACTACAACGATAACGGTAGGCCTTACAAATGACTGCCACGGGCTCCTCCTCTACAGCTCTTATGACAAGAAGGATTATCCTCCAGCCTCTTAACTGGAGAACCAGTGACCCGTATCGAATCCCCGTTTCAACCACAACTTCTAGAAATTGCTAGTTATTCGGCCGACTAAATTGTAGCAAGGGCCTAAAATCCCGTCTCGGATTCATTTGTGGTCATGTTCATGGTTTATTTCCGCTTGCACTCGTCCAACTTTCATGGAGTGGCACCAACTTTTTAGAGGAGACTTACTCTCCCTTCTTAGAAATCAAGCAAATACCTCTTGCATTTGCTATTTTGCTCTTCAACTGCTAAAAGGATTTGCTCACAATTATTGCAAGGTAGAGGAAATGCACTGACTTTATACACGAGAAAAACCCACAGTCCCGTTACTGATGACTAGGGTGAAAGCCTTGCCTGTTCACAAAACCACGAGCCGAATCCCACTTCCAGTTTAGGTATTTTTGGTTCATGAAAATGAAATTCTCGGTCCTTGCGGCTTGTTCTAGTTTTCTCTGGAATTATTTCTGCGCCAGGAAACAAAACCGGATTGGGAATCAAAAGAAACCATCAGATGCACACGCCACCAAGTGCAAATGACAGCCTGGGCCCACAAATCCCACATAACCTGCTCCAGAAACACAAACCAACAAAGCAATCATCAGCTCCCTGCCTCCCCACCCTCCGTTGTGAATCCACAAGCTTTGTTGTGTTACGAACGATCGATTGTTTTCCGTTGGGTTTGCTTTAGCAGTTCCCTTTGTAAAATTTCACAAGTCATTTTGACGGCTTCTCTCACAATCTTAATGGCTCCAAGCATAGCAGACTCAATCAGGCTTTTGAACACTTGATTCTAACCAACCTTCCTTTTTCCTTGTTCACCCCCCCCCCCACCTTAAAGGAAAGAGGGGCGGAAGTGAAAGTACCACAAAGCACTGCAACTCTTGATGACACGAACACATGCTGACATTATGACGCCGATACTAACTTCAAAGTAATGCGTCATTTCAGTTCACAGAAACCCTTGTACCTTTTTTGACTTTTTCATAAAGTCAGTTACTACGTATTTTCTGGTAGCTGTGAGGCAGTTATAAAAAGACCAATTGTTCTGCGAGTTATAATGCACTTGGCACTAGCACTTTTGCCACAAGCAATAATTAGATTGGATATTAATACCGATCTGATGAATTCATAGAGACTTGTGAAACTTTGAAATCAAAGCATGTAAATATAACCTATAAACTTTTATTCAGACTGTGAGACACGTGGGCAGCCATGAAGATGAGTATCGATCCTAGCCTTATGAGGACTTGGTCGAAATAGAATTGCTGAAGTCAGTTCTGCTGTGAAAGTCACTAAATTATTTCACTTCTGTCCCATGACTTGAGAGACAAAAAGCGAATGCATATGTTTGGTTGATAGACCCGGAAGCCCAGTATTTCAGCTGGTTTCGCACTTCCTTCTCAAGTTCAAAAAGTTTATGTAGCCTTGAGTGTTTGAAAAGTCAGTGAGAAAGTTAGATACACGTGTCGTTCATAGTACACGAGGTATATTTTTAGTCAAAAAGTATTATAGCCAAAAACTTTCAGCCCAGTGCTTCAGCCCCCCTTTAAGCTGATTTCCCCCCATCATTCATTTCACCTGACCCCTTGTCTTTGTCAAATGTAGACAGATTGCGAGACAGCGAGAGATAGGCAAGGGACCAAGTTCTGGAGAGTTGGGTGAAATTTAATCTTGTCATGGGCTTTCCTTTGTTTTTGAACAAGCCTAAAGCATATATTCCTAGAATTTCAGCCTCGAAATTCAAATTCATGTCTTTCACTCATCTTGGAATTTCCGGCTGCTTAAGCCCTCGGTAACGAATTTCATTCCAGTTTGTTTTCAAAAGCTGGAACTATACTTTTTTTGATTCCCTTTTGGAGGACGTGAGTCCACCTCCCAATGACTGACAACTCGTTTTTAATTTTCAATTTTTCCAACATTGCCATATCAAGACATTTTTCCCAGGTCAACTTGTGGCTACTTTTCTCACGTTGGCAAGAGACCCTTGAGGGAACGTGTGTAATCTTGATATACACTCGAGCACAATTTCCGTCCTGCTTTCAAACCAGAATACAAAGACGAATGCAATATTTATTAATTCAAATTCTAAGAGGGAAATTGAATCTATCTCAGACTTGGGAGACTTGGGAGATGCAGTCGAGACTTTCACCCTCTCCTTTCCCTCTCCTTGAAAATCAAAAGAAGCCTTGGGCATGGATTCCACTCAGCTACCATTTCGTGTATTTTTTCTCCTCGCTCCATTCCCTCTTGAAGAATTTAAAAAGGGGCTCACGGCGAAGAATTCTGTTAAATTCAATATTGCCAACGAGTAGAATTTGTCCTCGTTTTGGCAAGACTAAAAAGGATTTTACTGTCTTGTGCTCGTATAAAATTCTCCATGGAACTAAGATTCATGACCATGGAACTGTTCCAGTCCGGACCTGAAGGAAAATTTCATTTGAATACACCACTTCGACTGCCTCTCCCTCACCTGTGTACCGGATCCATCCGCTTTTTGGGACTCAATTACCCAGAATCTGAATTCAATCCTGAGAGAGATTTAAATGATGATGTCAGTTAGGCATTGCCTAGGAGAAAATAGAAAATAAATGGGGGAATTGCTCAACTTTATGCCCTTTTATCCTGCAACTTTTATCACGCCACAATTACTTCAGATCGGAAATATGGGTAAAGGACGCAACTTTCTCTCTTACCTGCGATATTTCAACTCCCCCCCCCCCCCCTGTTCTTCTCAAGGATATGCTCGAGGCAAACTTTTGAAAATTCCCTCATTTCAGAATAGCAATCTCCTTTGCCATTTCGGATTTTCAGCTCAATGAAACAAACTTTATTTGAGTTCTCTCTCCGTGAATTCAGCCACAGGATTAACTGAATGCTATTAACCGTAGATGAATTAGTTTTAATTGTATTTGACTCCAGCTAAAGCAATTAAGCAGCGCAATAAAATTACAGAGATCATTAAAACGAGACTCTTGTACTCTCTCTCTCTCCTTTCACCTCCTCTTATTACAAAGAACCTGGCTCTGTTACGAGTAAATCAGCGCGAACCACAGCCTGGTTATGGAATTAAGTCAAGACTAGGAATGTCACCCTGAGCTTATTGTAACTTATACGCTAATTCTCTTAATTTGTTCCAGAGCGAAGTCCTGAAAACGTTCGAATCCTCCCGCGTGTACATCAAGACCTCGGCTTTCATCATCATTATTTTAGCAATTAAAGCTTTGTATTTTGTACTTCATGCACCAAATGAACATGGTCGCAGTGTGGACAGCAGTGTTTACGGCAATAGAGACAATTTTTCGAATTTCTGGCACCGTTATAGTGTTTCGCTTCTTTCTGGAGATCAAGACCAATTACCCGATGATTACCGAGATCTACCTAACCCCAGCAGATGACGGACTCCCGAAGACGAACCCTGTGAGTGACGCAGTTTGGTTCTAATTACATCCGGATCAACTCCAGAAGCATCTGCTCAACTTTTAGTGACTCAATCCCACCATTTGCTTGTCGTCCTCATCTTTTGGTTAATCCAGTCCCGTAACACGAGTCTCAAGCTGGGTCTGGGAAACTTCATCTTCTGTCACATATGTTATGAAATTGCTCTCTGCGCTCCTTACCAAAAAAAACTTTCCTTCTTCGAGCAACAGCTGAATAACACAAATCAGAAAAGAAAGTGCTCAAAAAAGAAATCAAGGACAGGAAATAATTGATACTTCTTTTCAAACCAAACCATAAAAGAGTGGATGAATTTCTTTCCAACTTTTTCCTTGTGTACATAACCCGTTATGTGCATACATATTGCGAAACTCAAGTCAGAGCTACAAATATCAAGCTGAGCACTTGGAAACGCATGACAAGATTGACCTGCTCATAAACTACTCCAGTGCATAGCCAAGCGGAAGGGAGAGAGAGAAAGTGGAGAAAGCAGAGAAAGACTATAAGGACAACCAACTTGGGAGAGAAAGTATTGATTTACGTCCCAGATGCAGTTGGAAATGAAGCAAAAACTTTGTATCGTGCCAGACGGAAACTTGTGAGTGAGAGTGCACATGGTGAAAGCAGCAGAGTAAACTTTCTCCAGGTGGAACTTCGTGTCAACAGCGAGTCTTCATCTCTGTTCTCATCTCCTTTCAACTTGTGTCCGACCCTGTGATTCAAGATTACGCGTCTCTTTTATCGCATCCGTGGATCTTTAAATACTCAACCGTTTGTATAAAAGCCAAAATGTATCAAACTTTCAAGTCTACAGAATTTCACGCCGCTGTGTCTGTACACAATTCGGGAATTGAATAAAGTTCTGTGATAAGCAAAAGTAATTTCCAAGATGAGGCGATTAAATGTCTTTGAATCACAACATTCTCACGACAACTGCATACGTCGAAACCCATTGTTGTGACAGATGTTCCAATCCGTAGCTTCCAATCTAAGGTAAACTTCAACAAATAACGGTCGGACTACAGGATAAGGGGAAGTTTTTTTCAGGAGTTGACCTTTTCAAGCATAAATTAGCTCTGATAGACGATTTCGGACTCAGGCTTTTAAGCCTTAGGGTTCCTATAATCTTGTCACTCCCTGCAATGAAATCAGCCTCGACATTAATTCAGCCCCTTGATTCCAATTTTAGCACTCACAGTTGCCCTTACCCCTTACCTCCTACATTACTGCCAGGGCTCACTGAATCAAATCCTTTTAAACAGAGTAATTAATCAGCGTCACGGTAACCTCAATTTGAATTCACCGATATTTCTTTTCACATCAGTGGATGTTTCCGATACCCATTAAAGCCCCTTTCCAGCATCATTATTCGACTTTGCAATTTGGTTTACAAATGCATGATTTCGTTCACCTCCTGCTCCTCATCTGATGATTGGTTGAGGGATTCAAGGCCTTGGGCTCGCACAGCTCGGACGTTCACCACAAAAACCACATTTGCTTTTAGCCAATTTATACGCTCTGTCCGGCATGGAGTACCGGCAAATTCAAGCTTGGAACTCGTAATTTCTTTCTCTATTCACCAGCAATAAACCACGTGCCGGCTGGTGTTACCTCGGGCAGTATGGAGCAGGAGCTTTGTTCGATTTCCTTCCCAAAGAGTTTTACGCCATCGGCAGTTGTGTAATCGGATACATATGATGGGATTGACCTACGGGATTTGGAAATTAATTCTTTTACTTATCTGGACTGCGGCAACATGTCTTCCCTAAGCCCATTATGCTTTACCCATCCATGGAACTGTACAAGGCGGGCAAGCACAGGCATGAGCTGAGAGTTACCAGGATTCATGCCTGGTCGTTTGTCATTATCACATCCTGGTGTAAGCTGAAATAATCTACAAGCTGACGTGCGAATTTGTTACAATGCCTC
>VRMD01001475.1:0-16868 GCA_009872375.1 Sminthurides bifidus
TTTGATGTACTGATGATGGTCTAGTGTTTGTTCACGAGTTGTTATTGAGGAAAAGCTCTATGAACAACAGATTTTATTTGACTTCACATTCTAGCAAGTATTATTTGATGTGGACATCATCGTACTTTTAGAACTGGTTTTTTGGTAACTTCAGTAGTGTTTGTCGTAGATAAGCGAAACGTTCGAGTGATATCAAGGAATTTATATAGCAACTTGCTGCAAGATTGTGGTCAAGTCTGACTGGAAAGAAACTTGGAAGGGTTGCATGAGCTTTTTCTCTATTTTCTTCGCTACACTTGTATCTTTTGCTGAAGGGAGGCTTAAAAGGAAATTACTGCATAGTATAAGTTCTATGCTTTGTCATATCGAGATGAAGACGATGAGTGTGAATGTGCGAAGTAGTTCGCGAATCGCAATGAAGTTGACTTTGAGTTTATCTTGACCTTTCTGTGTGGTTAAGATGAACTTACTCAAGAAGGATCGGGAATTTAGAGGAGTTATATCTGTAGGACGAAGTTAATGCGCTTTAGTTTGCAGGATGTGTCAGTTTATCTTATCGTCTTTCTGTTCCAGACGCCGAGAGAATCCGTAACACTCTGTCAGAGAACATGAAGTGAAGAAGACGCAAGAGCAGAATAGATCAAAAAACTTTAGCAGGAACCATGTGGCTCCGTAACTTACTATTTTTGAGCCTCGTTTTGAGTGCTCACTGCAGCCGTAGTGCAGAGGAAGCAGGGGAAAATGAAATCGGAGAAGAATACCGATACAAGGCCAGGAATGAAGATGGACAGGACTACGACCCTTCATTTCTGGACGAAATCTTAGGAGCTGACTACTTTGAGGAGAATACCAAATCGAAGGAAAAGACCAAGTATGAAGTCACCGTTCCAGATGACGAGCCTAAAGTTGTGGCAAAGAAAGGACACTGTACCGGTTGTGCCTACGAGGTTGACGTAGAGAGTGACAAGGTCCGTGAAGTCGCCACGTTTGCCTTTGACAATTACGCTACCACTAGCACAGGCGATGACGACGCAGCTCAGATGTTTGTCAGAGTTGTCAAGGCTCAGACTCAAGTAGTTTCTGGTCAGAAGTACATCTTACAAATTGAGGCTGGATACTTGAATTGTAGCAAGTCCGTGTATGCAGCTTCGCCGGAGCAATGTGCTTTAGACCCTGAGCGGGAAACTTTCTTTTGCGACTTTGAAGTGGTGGAGCGGGTTTGGGAGAAATCCAAAGAAGTGGTTCGGTCGGAATGCCGCGATGTGAACTCACCTGTTGTGGAAGATGCCACTGATGCCACCACTGTATGGGATGTGGAGGAAGAAACTACCATGTACCCTATGCGGCGGAAGCGGGAAACGCCTACAATGCCTGGTCATGAATTGGGATTGGGTAAACTTAGGGAAGCAAACGAAAGCAAGGAAGAGTTGATGGAAATGGCTGCTTTTGCTGTAAATCAGCTGGATGAAATTGATGCCGATGATGAAGCAAGATTTGCAGTGGAGGTTCTAAAGGCGAAGAAGCAGACGGTTAGTGGATGGTTGTACCATTTGAAGATTCGAGTGGCACAAACTTCTTGCAAGGAGAACAAAGGAGCTAAATTGGATGACTGTAAGGATAAAGTAGAGATGCCATTGCACATTTGCGATGTTAAGGTATTGTTCCAGCCGTGGCAAGAAATGAAGAAGAAAGTTACAGAGTCTCAATGCTACCCAGAGAAGTTGAAGAAAAGTAAAAAGTTGGCGAAAAAGCTGTTCGGCAAGGGATTCGTCAGAGATAAGAGAGTGAAAAGTAATCAAATCCAGAAAGATCGCATGGTTGGCGGACCCACTGTTCTTGATACAGCGTCTCCAGAACTTCAAGATCTGGTCTCATTTGGACTTGCTCGAGTTGATGCTCAGTCTAATGCGCTACATGCTCAGAAAGTTGTTGATGTCGTGCACGCTGAGAGACAGGTAAGGCTTTAAGAACAAGTGAGATACCAGGGAGTTTTTTGAAAAATAACATTTGCAATAATATCGTCTTGCTCTCGTGCAGGTGGTAAATGGAATTATTACTAAAATCACTTTTGAAGCTGGATTTACCAAGTGCAGAAAGTCGCCTAATCTCGATATGTCCAAATGCGACCTTGATGAAGAACGGGTATGACTTATTAAAATCCAGAAACAGTGATTATAATCCACAGAGCTAAAATTTTAAACTTGTGAAATAAATTGTAACGATTACCCATTCTTGTATTTGCAGGAACATAACTTTTGCGAAATTCACGTTTGGGAAAAACCTTGGATGAATTTCAAGGAAGTTACCAAATCTAAGTGCGGGAAGCGGGAGGAAATTATGAAACGCATCAAAAGGGTATGTTATGTTATCCTGCAGCTGCAGCTCACCTATACGGGCTACAGATTATGATTAGGCTACCTATCATTATTTTAGGTCGACAAAAATGCAACATGTAATGATCTAGTTCTTCTATTTCCAGTCATTGCTCGGAAGCGATGGTCAGGATTACAGACAGCAAAAAGAACAAATAATGAGCGGTGGAACTCCAGACTACTCGACCCATAAGAAACCAATTGGTGGTGATGATCATGACTACAAACCTCATGGAGAACGTTTAATCGGAGGTGGTTCACACGATTACTCCGCTGTTAAGAAACGTGTCATTGGGGGTGATAATCATGACTACCAGGCACATCAGCAGAAACCAGAACGCTTGATCGGAGGTGGCTCCCATGATTACTCTACTGACAAAAAACGTGTTATTGGAGGTGATAATCATGACTACCAGGCACACCAGCAGAAACCAGAACGCTTGATCGGAGGTGGCTCCCATGATTACTCTACTGACAAAAAACGTGTTATTGGTGGAGATAACCATGACTACCAGCCTCATCAGGAGAAATCAGAGCGGTTGATCGGAGGAGGGACTCATGATTATTCAACTCACGGAAAGCCTTTGCTTGGATCAGGTGACCACGACTACAGACCCCATTCTGATAAGCTTATTGGAGCTGGAACTCATGATTACTCCACGGAAACTAAACCTATTTTGGGAGGAGATGACCACGACTACAAACCTCATTCCGAAAGATTGATTGGTGGAGGTTCTCATGATTACTCTGTCACAACAAAGCCATTATATGACGACGAAGGACAGGCTTATACCGAAGAACAAATCAATGAATTTCATGGATTCCTTGGTAAATACAACAAGAAGTATCAAAGACCAAGTAGAGTACAAGTATCGGCTTAAAGTTTTCCATGAAAATATGAAGAAGGTGAAGTTGCTGCAAGAAAATGAACAAGGAACAGCAACTTACGGAGCTACAATTTTCGCGGATTTAACAGGTAATTTGAATTAACCCCTCATCCTCAAGTTTACACAGTTTCATTTTCCTTGGGCTAAAACGTACGTTCTCCGTTGCTTGCAGAGGAAGAATTCAGCGCCCGCCACCTGGGCCTTCGTCCTGAATTGCGAATTCGGTCCAAAGTTAAGAAAGCTAAAATTCCACCCATTGGAAGACTTCCTGATGAATTTGATTGGAGACATTACAATACAGTAACGCCTGTTAAAAATCAAGGCAGTTGTGGATCTTGCTGGGCTTTCTCCGTCACTGGTAACATTGAAGGACTGTACGCTCGCAAACACGGACAGCTGCTGTCTTTCTCTGAACAAGGTTAGAAATTCTGAGTCGAAGTTAAAGAGCATGGCTAAAAATAATCTGATTTGGATTAAAAATGTACTAACGTTTTGAAATGGAAATTATTAAAATTGCCAATCAGAGCTCGTTGACTGCGACACTTTGGATTCTGGCTGCGGTGGCGGACTCCCGGAAAACGCATACAAGGCTCTGCAGAAAATTGGAGGCCTTGAACCTGAATCTGCTTACCCATACGATGGAAAGAATGAAAAGTGCCACTTTAAGCAAGGCTTGGCTACTGCCAAAGTAACAGGATTCGTTGAAGTTTCAAAGAATGAGACAGAAATGGCAGCTTGGCTGGTGAAAAACGGACCAATCTCTATTGGCATTAATGCAAATGCTATGCAAGTAAGTAGCGGAAGCGTCTGTCCTTAATTGCACAGTTAAGGACTTCCTGCGTTGGTTCTCAGTTAGCTCAAGATTTTCCAATTTTTGTTCCAGTTCTACTTCGGAGGCGTCAGTCATCCATGGAAGTACTTATGCAGCCCCAAAGCTTTAGATCATGGAGTCCTGATCGTTGGATATGGCGTTCATAGTAAGTTAATCCTGGCGGTCACGCTAGCATCAACTATCGAAACTTAAATTTCAGTAATGTGGAAGAACGTAACTTGCAGTTGCTGTAAACTCAAACCCAACACAGTATTATTAATGTTCAATTTTTTAAACAGCAACTTCAATTCGTCACAAGGTTATGCCGTATTGGCTGGTGAAAAATAGTTGGGGCCCATCTTGGGGCGAACAGGTTAGTTGATCATTTTTTAATGTCTTTCAGCGTACCCATTGTTCAATCGCACCCTTCCTTACTGGACTGTTAAAAACAGTTGGGGTGAAAGATGGGGGGAACAGGTACAATTGTTTGCAATTACCAATCGCACTTAATATACCCTTCCTCTTTTTCTTCTGCTTCTTTTACGATAGAAATGTTTTTGCCGACTTCGAATCTCAATTCCAGTCTAGTTCTATTATATAATCGCAAGAGCTCTATTCTAATTGATTTGTTGGATGTTACAGGGATACTATCGCGTTTACCGTGGAGACGGTACCTGTGGAATCAATCAAATGGCCACCTCTGCTGTTATTGAGTAAAGGTTTGACCTTAAAGCATTTGCTCTGCTCTAAGCTAGCATTACAAACAAATGCATTGCTAAACGGAAGTGGAGACGGTACGTGTGGAATCAATCAAATGGCCACCTCTGCTGTTATTGAGTAAAGGTTTGACCTTAAAGCATTTGCTCTGCTCTAAGCTAGCATTACAAACAAATGCATTGCTAAACGGAAGCATTTAGACACATATGTGATAAATGAATATGCCTGCTCCGTATAATATCTAGTTTTCAAGTCGTTTTTTATCGTGATTTTGCACTCTGACGTGCCAATTTTCTGTAGTGAGCTACATGGTACTTGAACTGTCGCAATGAGTTGAAGCATGAGTTAGTGCTTGACTCACAAATCTCAATGAAACCCGTTTTTTGTCGTAGTTTCTCGGCATTGAAGGCCAAGGGATACTTAAATTTTTGATCTACTGGTTAACTTTTTGATCTGGAACTCATTTGTTATTGTCTCTGTAGTTTGTAGGAAAATTCTATGTGACTTTTGTACTTCACATAAAAGTTCAAATTCTGTACTGTACAGGCAGGCAGTAATTAAACTTATTAGCTTGACGTTTTAAAACATGAGGTGGGAAATTTATCGCCTTTGTTATTGCTTTATTTAATGCTCCCAAAAGAAACGAAAAAGAAAGTACCCAGTATCCAAAATCATCTGTAAGGTCTTATTAAGTTTTTGTCATATTCTGTGTTTATAACAGAAGTAATGTAATTGTATAGGCCAGGTACAGGGGTTGTTATTTCGTCCTTCCAGAATTTTCAGCTCTTTCTCGGTACATCATTTCATGCAATGCTGAAACGTAGACATTGACATAGGATTAGATACTATATCAAATAATTATCTCACAAAATTCAGCTGTTTCTAAACAAGTGTTTAGAAAAAATACAGCTACTTACGTCCACAGCTTTGATTTGCATGCATTTGAGGAAATCTCCATAGCCCCTGCAGTACTCATCTTGATTGTCAAGCTTACCGTCTGAAAATGTTTTATTCCATCATGCAAGTTCAGTTACACCAGTTATATTGAATTTCAACCTGAGCTATCTGTGAAACTTGGCACCAATGCTACTCATGAGTCTTGCTACAGAAAGCAAAGACATATTAATACGACTCACCATATTCAGTTACACAAGGACCCGTGACTTGGTAACCAAGCTCATAGTAATTGGTCGGCAAATACTCCTTGAAGAATTCTGTCACAGTTGCATTGGACACCTGCCCGGTGCTATCTGCCTAATTACAGTTACAACATTATTAGCCATCTCCCTCATTTCATTTCGTGAACACTGGCAAAAACTTGAGACGAGTCCGTCAAAAGAAAATTAAGCACTTGTGTCGTCATTTTACCATCTTAGACTTGACCATGAAGCACTTCATGGGGCACATTTGCCGCTTGCCGAATTCGACCTTATCGCTAGCAAATTTGCTCTTCAAGTCAGAGCTACATTTTCGCAAAATCGGCATCATCTTCTTGGCCAAAGACCAGCATCAGCTTCTTACAGCTTGGAGCGCCTTCGGTTAACACCGAGTCATCTGCGAATGCATAAGATCTGACACCTTCCTCCCCATCATGGGCCAGGTTTGTCACCAAGAGATCCTAAATCAAAATATCCGTTCAGTCTCCCTGTTCCTTGACCTTTGACCACAATCAAAGCAGAGATGCTATCCAGAACCCTTGTATTCTCTCTAATGACTGTTGGTCCAACTTTACAAGCAATTTAAGAAAACATCACATACCACAGATGCACTGTACGCCTTTCCACCTCCACCTAGGAACACCGTAGCAGAAACAGCCACTAATGCCAATATATTCCTTAAATTCATTCTGAAATAGCTAATAGAACAACTTACAAAGGACGGCAAGAAATCACAAAAATGTCACACGATAACCAACGTTTTATGGGAACTGAGAGGAGGAAACTGTAAATCTGACGTGATGATAGGGAGGGATTGTTGCAAACGGTCCATTAAACTCAGTAATGACCAGGGAACATGTACAAAGCTTTAGGATGCAAAAAAAAATCAGAAAAATAGCGTGACAGTTTCATAAATTGCTGCTAAACAAAGGATTAATTAATGTCGTCACCCATTGTCCAGGTTGTTAACTACAGTGGTTTTTTTTATCATCCATGCGGTTCGCTTCATTGATTTTAAATTCTTTTTTGGATCTTTGTCTTCCTCGTCACCATCAGCGTATCACTCAGGCCATTTAGAGACCGGGGTGGGATTCATCTAATGTCGCTATTGAATATTGCCTTGAGTGTTATTTTCTATTTCTGTTGTTTTCATCGGGACCTAATGTGGGAGCTTATGGCAATGGCACGTGGTAACCATTACCAAGGCTTTTTTGCTAATGTCTTGAACTTCTGCCAAGGGTAAATACTCGTGTCTTCCTTGCAAGTTTTTGTTTGTATGGAAAATTCCTTGGCAATATTTCCAGTCTGTATGTCGCCAAGTCAAAGGAGCAGAAAGATCGTATGTGGCGATATGACTTTCGATTTCTTTTGGAAGAAACCGATTCCTTTAGAGTTTGTTTCATGGCCTGAAGAGAAGGCACTCTTTGAGAAACTTCTATAGACTTAAAAGATGCAAATATGAAAGAGATGTATCGGATTCGTAATAAGGACTCAAGAAATTGTCAGCTAATTTTCAATGTTTCTTTAATTAGGCTTACTGGGGTGAGTGCACAGGTTAGAGCAGGTGACTATTTAAGCAAGATACAGCGACTAGATTGGATTTACATGCTAAAGGCCGGGAGGGAGTACTGACTATGGGAGAAGTTGTACATTGTGCAAAATCTATAGAACAGAAGTGTTCCTACTCCACAGTCTAGTTTCTAACATTTACCTATTATTTACAGCCGTAAATTTCTGAAATAACTATTAAGTTACAATAGCAGAGTAATTACAGAGGCGTGTGTTTGCCTTGTAGCAGTTAAGGTACAGGATCCACTCTATCATCTACAGCAATGAGCTAACCGCTTCTCCTTCCCAGTAATGTTATAGAGTGAAGTTAATGTGAATAGCATTAAAAGAGGTTTCATTATAAGAGTAACAAGGAACACGTGTATAAAGCCACATGTTCAGCGACCAAGTCGTGAAACTCTAATGTTTCAATTTAGCAACTTTGAACTTAAAGGTGGAGGGGCGGATCGCTTCAAGGATTCGCGAAGTCCGGAAGTCCAATCAAGTGGCGGAAGCTGAATTCATCCTGAGCTCCGCGAACAATGGCTGCTGGGTCGCGTAAAAAGTGGCTACAGATTGAGGTATAAGCGTCATAGTCCAAAGTTCCGTCATCTGCAAAGACAAAGAAGAGCCATGTGAACTGAGAAATGACGTTTTATCACAGGTAAATTAAATAATTATTACAGGTGCTTTGCAGAAATGTAGCAATTGAGCAAAGCTGGTAGCAGGCAAGCTAGGTACTGAACGCTGGAAAAATCGCAGTGAGACTTACTATCCTTTCTGTTAATCCATTTTTGGAGTTCAGCCTCATCGAATTTTTGACCCATTTGGTTCAGAAGGATTGGCATGGCGGAGCTCTTGATCTTGCCCTCTATCCCAGCTTTTGGTGATGGAGGAGCGGCGGAAGAGCTTCCTCATCACTGGAAAAGGGAAAAGTATATGACATGAGCAAAAGTTGACGAACAGCCTGATAATGAGCAACAACTCGATCCTCTAGGGTGGAGCATTTGTTGTTGCCATGGCAACGAGCTTGATCTATGCTGGAAGCTCACTAGCAAGCTATGAACGAAGACAAAAATTTAAAAAAACTCACTGTTTTGGGTGGCTTCATCGGCGGGATAGTCTTCAACCTGTTGAATTAAAGAAACGGACGGTTTAACTTTTCGGAAATAGAAGACAACTGCTGTGAAGAAGCAGTTGCTATTGGCAACAGCTTAAGCTGAGAGTTGGAACCTCCAACCCCTCAACAGAGTCACTATAAGACCCGGCTTGCAGTCAATAAGTCAAGGGTTGCCCTAGCACCCAAGAGGCAAAATCAGCCTAAGTACCTTAATGAATTTGAAAAAAAAATTGCTCACCATTTTGACTAGAGTTTGTAGTAAGAGTTTTTGCTTCTTGTGAAGTCTTTCTTGTGTCGTCGACAAGTGGATTGCAGAGCTTCTTTGTTCTGTATCGTAAAAAGTTTTGTTGCGAACTGATAGCGGTTGTTAGGCCATCAACTGTTTTTATACACCGGTTCCATGAGTAGGTTGCTTCGTTGATTTCCATCCTGCTCTTTGATTCGCTTCCGTTTTGCACACAGGCTTGTTGCGAATATATTTTTAAACAATGCATAAAAAACTCGGGTTTTTGACTCGCAACCCGTGTCACGTCGCCGCAAAAGTGCTCAAACAAAAAATCACGTATGCCCCACCGCCTTGCGCAAATCCCAGCAGGAAGGAGATCATCACCTCCATGGCTCAATCAGGAAGCAGTTGTAATTGGCATCAAACATGACGCGTACAACCCAAGCTGCGCAGATCGGAAATCCGCCAAGAGGAAGAGTATTATCTGTTAAAAAAATAATTTGTAACTTTAAAATTTTTCTTCTAATAGTGTGTCTCACCGCCTCAACTGTTGACAGCAGCTCTAGTAACTGCTGAGTACTGGGATGTATGCATTACATCGAAGGAAAATTATTTCCCGAACATGCTACAAAGCCCGGATCCGGAAGTTCGACCATGTTCTAGAAGCCGGTGATGCTCCTGCTGATAGAGATGAATGATTCTAATGATGCGATTCATCTTGCCCTCACTTTCCCTTAAGTCAATGAACGAATTTTCATTTTACTGCTTAAACAACACAAGACAATGCATTGATTCCCAAGATTTGAGAAAACCAGCAGGCCGGAACGGCCTGCTATTCGATACTTGAGAACAGATTTGTCTTCGACAATAAGCAACAGGCTTTATCGACCTTATCCCACAGTACATCTGCATTTCTATTTCAGCTCCATAAGCTAGCATATTGTACGCTAGTGCCGTCCGGGTACTAGTGCCAATATTTCTCTCATTTTTTTCGCTCTTTGTTACCAGATTCTTGTCCTCTTTTTTTCCTTTTTTTCCCTCTTGCTTGTACACGTTACGTCTTGTATTTTGCCAGGAGATTATTTTGCGATAATGTTTTACGACACTGTGACAGTGATTGATTTCCATTCACTTTGAGCTCATCTCTCACGGGAATTGAAGATTTCATTTTCCCAACTCTCCCACCTTACACGTACATCCACAGTACTAGTGACGCAGTCTTTCGGATCCACCAAACTGGCAGTTGAGACACGCAACTGTAAATCTTCCGGCATCTCAGCATCTTTCTTACGGATTTGACCTGTCATACGGGAAACTGACAGGGTGAAATCGCGTAGGTTACTTGTTGCAAATTCTATAATTTTGCAGGCGTTGCTACCTGGACTCCTACCAGTTTCCAGAACTTTTGCAACTTGGCAATGCAACGCTGCTGCGTTCTTCGCAAACTTGAACGGTTTTTTGCCTTGTAACTAAAACTGTACTTGGTTCGTTAGCCCAGATAGCAGTCATCGACCCTGTGGTACGGCATGAGTCGTAAAACGTTTTTGTTACCTAAAATGTTCTAGTAGCTCCCAGGGTGTGCTCCTTATCTACTTTTGCACGAGTTTTCCCCTTCCTTCTTTCGGGTGCATTTGTCAAGTTTAATTTCCTTGGAGTTCGAAGCAGGGAGGGGAAAGGGCCAAGTACAACTTCCGCATAGCACTAAATTCGAAATCTTTTTGCCTCATTAAATCAACTACAAGTTAATTTATACTGTATTAGCTAAACGACCTGAAACAAAGAATTTTTCGAGTAATAGCGCCATATTAGTTGACATATAGCGACACACTGCCGCATAGTAAAGCCAATAACTGCGACAAATTAGCTAAAGTGTGAGCTGTTAAAGCGAGATCCCGGGCTGCGCACCGTTTCTCATTATCAAGATGGGGTGAAGTGGAACAGCTGGGTGCTTCTGTCACGTCCGCCCGCCTGTAACTAGTGTGGGTTTGTGCCTTGGAAGATTTGGTGTCTGCACGAGGCAAAATAACAACCTGCTGTTCTTGTTTATTTAGAAAACATTTTTAGGAATGGGAAATGGTAATTTTATGCTCATTTGAATCTAGCATTGCGGCAGGACTGTAATTGTAGAATGGTAGTCAAATGTCGCACTGTGTGCAAAATCAACGGGATGAACGTGACTGATGGCGAATTCGCAACTTGACAAAGAGCCATAACCCTGGAAATACATAAAAGGTTCATGATGAAGCTATTTTGCAGGCACGTGAAATGTTCAACTGCNCTATTTTGCAGGCACGTGAAATGTTCAACTGCGTATCAGCTCTTGGGTTTGCGTGTCTCTTGACTTTCTAAGCCTCAATCTGAAAATGCTAGAGCATTAGCTGATCACGTAGTCTAAAGTTACGGCTCAACTCATGCATTGTATGGATTGAGCCGATAGTCATGTTGAAACGAATTAATGCTGTTGAGTTTAATTTTAACGTGGTTAGTAAAACTGCTAACAGGGTAATGGGAAATGGATGTGGCGAATCGGGTTATGAGTTAGGGCTACAGCTTTTATGAGTTTACGCATTTGTCGAGCCGTGTTCCAGAGCCTGTTTAAGCCACAAGCTGTGAACCTGAGACAGTTGAGCACACTTAAATGCGTTTTCTCTTTATGGATAAGAACAACTGTTGAGATTTTCCAGTGCTGAGCATTCGGCCATGAACTTAAGTGAGTCAAGAAACATGAAGTTGAGAGGCATGAGTTAGCTTGAGAAGTCGTTAATTGTTTCCAGTGGCTTTGAACTTAAGCTTGAGAAGTGTATGGAAATTAGGATTGGAATTCTTCTTTTGTGAGGAAAGACAGCTATGAATGTACGCATGCTCGTCGTTGTTTGTCGGCATATCATTATTGCGAGCTTAAGCAAACGTCAAATAGCCATTACCTGACAAGTCACCTTTAGTGAGAGCTTCAATCTCCTGGTTGGGTTTGGAACATGAATGCGAAGGCGTTTAAACGAAATAAGCAGTGCTTCATTGTGTTGTAGCTCATCATGATCATGTAACGTACAGTAGTTGCTGTAATGTGATGCTTTTTTTGAACTGCACTTCCTACCTTGACGCTTCGCTGACGACTTATGCAGGGAAGAGTAACATACGGAGCGAAGCACAATAAGATAGGCTCATAAGCGTCTACCAACGCTTCTACGAAAGCGTTTGGTACAGATGTTACAGACGCTGCATCGCTATGTACATGGCTCCTTGTAACAAGTGATGGAGAGATACAGCCTGAGAAGACGCTGCGCGAATTTAAAGTTCCGTCTTCAGGTTGAGTGATAGTAGGAAAACGCTGCGCTGCACCTTGATGCATATATCATATATAGCAAACTGAAAACAGCATTTGACGTCCTGATCATGATGCATCAAGGGTTTATGAGTTTTGCTTTTGTATTTAGTGCATAACCAGTAGCAGCGTATCTTTAAGATAGACCACATGCATTGTTATGGTGCTCACTATCCACTGACACAATCTGATGATATAGTCGCCAGTCTTCAAAATCTATTCAATTCTTATCTTGCAATTTGTTGCTGAGAATTCGCACGTATTGAACTAAAACTTCCCAGAGAATGTGAAGTTTCAGTGGTGTAACTCAAGTTATTACTGTCTCCACAATATGAGACAATTTAGTCACTAACTCTAGTACGTCTGCTGTATGTAATTTAGGAATTCTTGGTAACAAGGTAAAGGCTCATTAGTACAAAATGCAAAATGTAGTGAAGGGAGAGTCGCCGTCGTCAACTTACAACTGTAAGCCAGCATTCAAAAAGCTGTAATAATCTCCTTAAGAACTAAATTCTTTGCGCTACTAGTGTCCTATCTAAAAGCCTTTGAATGTGTTTGAACCATTTATTTCTTTGCTGATGGAAGACATTTTGTAGCATTGAAATACTTGATTGGAAGTGTTTACAGTGAATAAGAACCTTCTTCTGAAGCCAAGTGCAAAGAATTCCATTAATGAAGCCAGCTCTAAAGCTCTCCGACTTTGAAATGTTGGTTCAGTGCAGCAGTGGCAATTTGCATTTGTTTTTCGCTTCAAACCAATATCTAGCACGAATTTCCAGTGAATTGAAACTGTGAAAAAAAGTTCTACATCCAGACAGTGGGCTTAGGACTCTTGCCCATTTATCAAGTTTCCCTTAGCTTGGCAATCGGTTTCCTTCAGAGAATCCCTTGTGGTACAAAGCTAATCTAGAAGCAACCGCTGAAACAAGAGGGAACTAGCCAGAGATCGGACTGCGGTTAATCAAGGCCAAAGTGGTGATTTTGGAAGATCAAAGTGTTGCAGTGGCGTAGGTTTTTTTAAAATAAAGAACAGTGATCATGTTGGAAATGTTGCCATGGACGACCTGGGCTTCGGCTGTGGTCCAAGAAGTGGCTATCGTATTCCTAATTCTCAGTATTTGGTACAAGAAAAGTTGTAAAGGTAAGACGTCGCATTTTGAATTTCTGAACTTGGAAAGTATTCGTAATCAGATTCTTCAAGAATTTTGTGCCTAAACTTTTTATCTGAGTGTAGCGATTGGTAAAATACTCACTACTTTTTTTCTGAGAATTTTGGTTAACAAAGAATTTAATGTGATTATTGACAGGCTTATCCGGTCGCACTCAGATTTTGCTAGCGCTCACTTTCACAGCAAGATACAGTGAACTTTGGAGTAGCTGGATTACGCTTGGCCCCGTGCACGCGGCTGCAAAAATTTTCATCCTAATTACGTCTTACCTGGTCGTCCATTTGATTTACTCTACTTACAAAGAATCTCATGATGAGACCACAGACACATTTCCGTAAGTATCAAAGTTTTGTTGTCCAACAGCTGGAATGGGGGAGCTCAAATCATTTAAGGCTTGCAATCATCTCATTAAATGTAACCTGCCATTAATTTGCAGACTATCGTATCTAGTCCTTCCGGTGACGATCTTGGCGTTCATGGTGCACTACGGCGGTAGCTTTTATGAAGTAAGTTAGCTAACTCAATGCTTCTATGCTCAATTCATGGTTAGGTTTGGTACTCAACCTGTTTCAAAACTAAATTTGGTTTTCATTCGTAGATTCTTTGGGCATGGAGCATTTACATGGAAGTCGTAGCGTTGATTCCACAATTGTACCTGTCATTCTCCGAAGGGAGTCCACCACCTGGGAACGTCATTATTTACGTCTTCCTAGTGCTGTTATCCAAAGGTAAGTTGGACTAAACTGTTCAGTTTGAACCTGAAATTTATTGAGTGATGCATTAGCTGTAGCGTTAGAATACTTCCAGTTCCAGTTACAATTGACTAATGATAAAAAAATCTTATGCACGATTCAGCACTACACTTACCCCGCTACGTCACTCAGTACCAAGCAGGACAACCGATGGACATGATCCTGGTAGGTGGAGCCACAGCTCAGGTTTTCGTTGACACCCTGGCTCTCATAGGACTGCTGGTTTTGAAACTGGAGAAAAGCTCCTGCCGAAGACATCACAAGCCTTCCATTTACACCTTGCCACATGTCGTTCAGCAAATTGGCAAGGACTACAAACTCCTGGGCCCCGCGCTAGCTGATGAAGAGGAAGACCTGTTCGTCCGAGGTGGCACGTCGGGGAAGGATGGCCAATCTGAAAGAGAAGCCACTGTTTTCCCCGTCATCGACTTCTTCCAATACTAACAATGGCAGTACTAGCGTCACAAGTTTCGAAAGACTGCACGCCCTCCTCGGTCGTAGACACAGTGAGGATCGACTACAGGCAGATCTGAAGGAACCGAAAAATGAAAATTTGTAAGTCAATTCAAAACAGGTGTGGGAGAATAGAAGTCTTTTAAAAGGATTGTCGTCGCTGTCTCTTAGTCATAAATTTTAAGTAATATTGAACATTGAAGTTGTCTGTTGAAAGTAGCGTTCTACTTGGTTTTACATTCCGTTGCTAAAAGCAACAGTTGCTTTGAACAGTTTGTTCTGAAAATCACGCCAAGTCTCGTAGAGGAATTTTATCTTTTTATCACACGTATTATAATCGCAGAAAATGGCTTGGTTCCATATTTATTACGAAAAACTAGACTGTGTTATTTTAATGTGCATTTTATTCAACTGAAAATTACCATGCTTTATACTGTATAACTATAGCTACGTTACAATAAAGCGCGCTGTTAATATAGAGAATGCTATCCTTAGAGCTCCTTTGGACGATATCTTTATCATAAACGTTTGAAAAAAACGTTTCCATAGAAACTCATCATGGCTACATTAGTACCAACTATGAAACATGTAAGAGTATTATAGGTCACAGTCAATATTTCAGGAAGGATGTGGGAGCAAAGTCTGAACCTCGTTTAGGGTCCTCTTTACCGTCTATAGCTCATTATCTGCTTTTGCTGGTAACACCAATGTGATGTCTCCAGGCTGGTCAACGTCCGTGTGATACCGATAAGCGTTGACATGTCCGTTTGGCCACCGCACAAGTACCCATTCGGTTTGTGGGAGGAGCCGGACTACCACTCCTGTATCTTGACCTTCCTGTAATTTACAGTTCAAATAGGGGATTCAGGCTTATGATGATGTAAATGGAATACAAGTTCGCATATGCATTCAAGCATTGGAACTTTGTCCTAGTACAGTATTACAATTCCTACCTCCTCGTTCCAAATCCAGCTGTCATTGCTTCTCTTGACCTTGTCGCCGAGCTGCAGCGGTGGCATTTGACCACCAGGAGGTTCAGCTTTGTCCACCATTTTCAACGTTGAAGTATCCGTAAAATTTTGTAAGGTCTCATCCTCCGAATCTACAAGTTTTATTTCTGTTACTGTGGTAAAGGCCTCTTCTCCTACCTCCAGAGAGGTCTTGCTGGTGATAAAACTGGGAGGTCGTTCCGTGGAGCCATTGAGAGGTTTGCGGCAACCAAAGGTCTGCTGCATTTGGCAATCCAACAGGGTCTTATTGATGAGACGGACCAAGTCGACGCTGTTGGGCTTCATTCGATACTGATTTAGCCTGTGGTTGCAGCACCACTTGACACGGTACCATCCGCTTTGATTGTTTGACATTACGATGCCCAGGCCCTCCTTTCCTCCATCCTGTGGTCGAAAGTTTCAATGTAATTGAGAGTAAATTGAATAAAGTTTTAAACAACTTTTTACAGCGTCTAAAATCAATTCTGCAATCCAAACCAGTGTCACAAGATTACCTGACTCCCCCATCTCCAGTCCGGGCCTCTCCTTACAATGTCTCCTATTTGCAAGTCTTCAGGTTGGCCTATTGCAACATTTGATTTTGGCCGTGGCGACGGTGTATCTGGCTTCAAGGCACTTACTTGCAGGTCAAATTTCTTATTTTTGCCATACCTGTAATTGCGGGTACTGTTGTTGTGGTGCCATCTTACCCTTACCCAGCTTTCGCGAGGGAAGGCAATGACCTCCCCGGTACTCGGAGGGGTTCCATCCTGGTCGCCCCACTTCCAGTCTTTGCCTCTGACAACCCAAGTTCCTATACTGAGTTGATCTACCTGTGACTCTAGCGGGACGGGCGGACCTAGTAGCTGGATGCTCACTTCCGTTTTTGAAAGGTTCGCCTTGATGATATAGACATCGTGGGCACGTGAGCCGAAGCGATAACGCTTGGGCTCGGCGTCAGAGTGAATCCACCGAACTGTGATGAAGTCTTTCCAAGCAATATCGACGACTCGGCCGAGACAGCCGTTGCCCCCGTCCTGCAAAAACCGCCAATTTGAAATACAGTTTTACTTACTGCGAAATCAAGCAGCTTGCTCCACGTGCTATACACCTTCTGAAACGATATAAGGAACAAAGTCAGTTAACCGACAAAATTATTGCCTTGAAAGCCTACCTGGTCTCCCCAAATCCAATCAGGCCCTCGTGTTACCATGGCACCAATCATCAGATCCACATGGTCGAGCGAAAGCTTGGAATCTTGAAGAAAACACGCTTTAATTGATCAACATGCTATTGAAAGGGGTAGCTGGGTTCATTGAACCCTTGGTTTAACCTACCGTCTTGT
>VRMD01001476.1:0-16867 GCA_009872375.1 Sminthurides bifidus
AGGTAAGCATCGTCTACATACTACATAGAAAGTCGTAGAAATTCCTCCTTACGTAATACATGCACAAGCTGCAAAACGTCTTGGCTTTCTCCCTTCAACTGAAATTTTTTACATACAGCATCGCCGTTTCATAACTTCGATGAGCAATGAAATGTAAAATATGGTTAATTTCAATTATTGTATTATTTAATATAAGCGGCTGTACGATGCAACGTTGCCATTCTTTTGAAGCTGAGAATGGGCAGGACTCAAAGAGACTCAAGCATTCTAGAGGCTACAAAAATGAGTTTCACAAATCTCTCATTTTAAATCAAAGTTTTGTGATTTATTCTGCCATGCACATGACTCGAGTATGTCACAAACGTAAAACATTTAAAAATCTGCAGGCTGAAACGCCAACGTTGGGCTTCTCTCCTTATTCGTAGTTGCGAGAATTATTTAACCACTATGTAGCTTCCGGTTGGACTCAATCACAGCTTCCAACATGATTATAGGCAGCAAAAACGGTTTGTACTTATCAACGTCAATCTAAGACTGAGATTCCGCAGAACATAGCCTCTGTTGGCTGCAGCTACAGCTAAAATGCTAGCAATATTGCAACTATCCTATTACTTACATGCAGATGTACAAAGTGGGTTTTTTTTACAAAACTTCTAGGACCAAGTCCAAGTATGCAGATACTAGCTGCATATTACTGATATTAAAATTGAAAAGTACACAAGTAAACTTTTATACCCATAAAACAGTCTTACGCTATGGCTAATCAATGCGGAATTTTCAGCACGCAATTCTTCGGAAGGCTCATTGGACGCTACGAATGAATCTTCGCCTGGAAAAACTAACTTATGATTCACAACAACATTATTTTGTAATAACGATTGCGTTAAAGAGTATGATTCACACATGGCTGTGTTGACTGGCGAAGCGTTTTGACCATCAGGCATACTGCCATTATTAAGATTATTACAAAAATATGAGACGGATTTTTCGGGATTTCCTGCTGATCTCGTTCGTATTGAAGCAGTTTTGGGACATCCATAGAAACAAAGAGGTAATCCTCGTATCCTAGTGGGTTCACTGGCTAGCTCGTTTCCTTTTGCTTGTGGCAGCTGTATTGCTATGTTCAACGAAGGTATTGGAAGATTTCCATACACCTGCTGCAAGAAAATGAAACGTAACATGTTAATTAACTTGAGCTAACATATGAGTTTGCGATATAACGCCTGAAATCTTCTGAACAAAGAATTGCAAATTACCTTCATAATGTCAACAACAACTGACTGGTAGGGGATATGAATTTTCACGTGCTCACTCTCCTTCACAGTTTCTAAGTAAACGGAACCAGCAGTGGAAGATCCGTCGGAAAACATTCCCGGAACTTCGTCGAATGTTGCTTGGTACGTTTTGCGCTCCGAGCACTGACTGCTCTTGATTATAACCGTCACCTGCAACAAATTAATTGTTATTGAAGAGAGCCTTTTCGTATTATTGTGACAGATAGACATAGTTTAAATGTCCGGCGGCGATGATTAAAATATTCGCGGCTATTATAAGAATCTATTATAACTTACCAGGGTGGTCGTTGTAATCTCCTTTGGCAACGGCCGAAATCCACCCTTGTTTGTTATTATTTCTAAGTAAACGGAACCAGCAGTGGAAGATCCGTCGGAAAACATTCCCGGAACTTCGTCGAATGTTGCTTGGTACGTTTTGCGCTCCGAGCACTGACTGCTCTTGATTATCACCGTCACCTGCAACAAATTAATTGTTATTGAAGAGAGCCTTTTTGTATTATTGTGACAGATAGACATAGTTTATTATTGAAGCAAGCCACCTTTTCCATCGGAGGCGTATTTTCCAAAAACAAGGAGATGTGTTGTACACGCCCCCGATGGAAAACCGGGCGTGCTTCAATAATAGATGTCCGGCGGCGATGATTAAAATATTCGCGGCTATTATAAGAATCTATTATAACTTACCAGGGTGGTCGTTGTAATCTCCTTTGGCAACGGCCGAAATCCACCCTTGTTTGTTATTTGAATGGCGAATTCTGGTGTGTCAATCATAGACCAAGCACCAGAAAGGGAACAAGATGAAGTTCCAGTTTCATTCCAGGATCGGGAGAAGGTTTTTAGATTAGTGAGACCGAATAAGGCGCAGCTAACTTGCGCGTCACCATTGAACTTTGATGCGCATTTTTCTCCTAATGGAGCGAAGCTTCTCGATTTATCCGCTCGGTTGTTGATAGGATTGCTACTCGGCGAGTGTCTCGTTGATTGAGTTGAAATTTGATGTTGATACTTTTGGCAGTTTAACAGAGCTTCTTTGGCAGATATATCACGTACTAACTTTTCAAAAAAGTGGTAGTTTCTGCAAAACAGAATCCAATTATTACTTTGACGATGAATCCCAACATACGCTACGAGCAACGAGATTATAAATTAACTTTACTTACAAATCTCCCCGACAGCGCTTGGAAGTTTTCTTTTTACAGTCGACCATGTCTTGCTGTAAACCGCATAAAGTGCCCATATCTGGATCGGGTTCCATTAAATATTGCTTCAAGTTATTGTACAAACTTAGACAGGCATCGAAGTCGCAGGCGATTGTTCCACCTAAAATTATCAACCATGTTCATGTAATAAGGTTATGAAATGTAAGATGTCACAGACACAGTCCACTAGACTTCTTTTCGCTAGTAAATTACAGATCTTTTTACCTGGCAACAACAACATCCATGCGAAAAGATACGCCAAAACTGCACCGGTCCATGACTGAAGTTTGCAACACATTCTGCGATAGTTGCTGGCTTTACTTTTAATCCACGCGAAGACAATTCCCGACTCTGGCATGCAACCAAAGCTTAGACAGCTGCATCAGTTACCACAACACGAGATGTGCACACTTGATCAAGCTGCAAGTCGCAGTTACAGAAAGATGTTTGTAATTACTTCATAGAACGGAAACTTCTCGGAGCAGACAGCACGTCTTCTGGCAAGTCGGTAGGCTATTCAATCTTGAGATAAGCTGTAAGTTACCACATCACGAGATGTGCACACTTGATCAAGCTGCAAGTCGCAGTTACAGAAAGATGTTTGTAATTACTTCATAGAACGGAAACTTCTCGGAGCAGACAGCACGTCTTCTGGCAAGTCGGTAGCCTATTCAATCTTAAGATAAGCTGTAATCGCTGATGCCAGAAACAACTGAATTAACCCTGATTCATTTCTTTCATTGCCACAAGACAGAACACTAGATGGACCGCGACTCAAACTTCTAGACTGACACTGGAATCACTTCTGTATCGGTTTGGTACAAGTAAATTCTCTGGTCTAAGAGCGCAAGACCCCAGTTTATGGAGCACAGAAGCTTTTAGATAAACTTTATCTCAGGGACTACGCATCACGTTCATATCTGCACGTACTTCTTCGGTCCTTCTCTGGTTGCCGACTCTCGGGTTTTCCTTCGACAAGTTTTCAACAAAATAATTGCGCACTTGAGTCTTCCATGAATCTGCTGCGAATAAACTCAAATCCAGATCTGTCACGATTCCACAAGGACCTGAAGAACCGTTGAGCACATCTTACAGGCCAACGAAAAGTTTTTCCGATGCAGAGCTTGTTGTCACGACTCGAGATAAAAAATAGCCCGATAGTGAGGTTTTGGTGATTAAATTGTAGGACGCAACGGTTTGATACTATACTCCCAAGTCCTCGACGCGTATCTCATGTTGGATTGATTCCAACGGGCTGTCTCATTCCATACTGTAGAATCAATTCGCAAAGGACGAAGCAAATAAAGACAGTAAACCTGTAAGAACACCAAATTCACAAATCTTAAAAGGTTCATTTCCACCGTATCACATATAAATTCAAAAAACGCTAACATTAGTTTCGCGGCTGCACATGACCTTTTCATCCTAGTCATGAACTACTACAGGCGTAAATCACTCTCAAAATTCTACGTTTCTCCTGCATAAAATCGTCCTTCATCTTCGAAGATCACATTACAGCTATTGCCAAAACTTTTTCGCCATTTGGGCCCTTCCTCATACGACCCCGAAAGCGCACATTAAAACGTGCTTTTGTATTTCAACCAGCTCCCTCTTATCTCCAACGGAAACAGACCCATCCTGCTGATAAAGTCATAGCCCAAATTCGGAACTAGTTGGATCCAGTCCAACATGGCATTAGCGTCACGGTATCTCCAAGACCCTCAACAAACTCCAAGTTGAGGTCAATCCTACACTTGCCACCTAACGTAATGCCAACTAAAACCGCAATATTTCTCGGCATTCACGCGTCATGCCTCCACATGGTCTACACATCATCAAAAAAAGTAAACAAAATGAATACACCACAAAACATTCTGCTCCGCATCTATTCTTCAGTATTAATTTGCAATTTTTCCCAACCTACGCGACAATACGGCAGCCACCTAAATCATATACTCAACTCCTATAAAATTCATTCTCTACACTTGCAGATTCAATTACAGCATAATGCATGCCATAAAATCATTCATTTGCCATAAAATATTGCTTTTAAGTTGTTCCAATGATACTTTCATCCAAATGATCTCGTTCCTTGAATTCGCTCATGCTTCTCCAAGCTTACCACCATGAAAATCCCGATCAAGACAGACCGAATCCACAGCAGTTTTGGCATCAATATCGTCTTTACGCCCTTTATTGCTGATCTTACTCCTGCTTAGTATACAACCTTACTAATAATTCTAAAATAATTAACCCATTCAGACGATTCAGAGTCTGATAAGGTCCAACATACTCTCCTACGGCTACCGTCACTAACATCAGTCTTTCGAACTTCGCAAATCATCTTCCAATAATCTACGGAAGGAATCTTATAATTCATCAAAGTAAATATGCAAAACAACTAAAAGTATCACTATCTCACCTCAATAGTTACAGATCCAGTGCAAGTTTTATTGCAGCTCAATTCACACTAAATGCAATGATTGCAATAATGAACACAATCCTATTTCACTTTGTACTCATCCCCATGTCTTAATTGCACTTGAAAATCGTTTATATTGTCTCTTCCGTCAACTAATAGTATAAATTCTTGTTCATCAACGGTAAAACCAGTTAAAACAAGCGTAAAACTGGTGTCAAAATCAAGTAAAACCATTAAAATAAGTTAAAAATCTAAAACTTTGATTGTAAAAACACAAAGTGTTAAAATTTTCACAGCAACGGTTCGTCCAGTACTTTAAATTGCACCAAAACAACTTAACTACTGGCGAACAAAAATGAAACTGCTGATCAGAATTGTTCCGACGAGTTACTTAAATGGTTAGCCATGAACTGAATCAGCAATGCATCTGCCGTTCCACACTACAGCATAAAGGGCACAGAGTCAAGAGAAAGACAACTCTACGCACGAGCACTGTGTACTCCTTCTAAATTCTACTTCTCTCTTTTAAGATTATTTGTGTACGTCCCCTATTATGCCCTCGTACTGGAACCTCACCGCGATCTTTTCCATTCTCCATGCACCATGCATTTATTATGCGCCCTGGATCCAGGAATGTTTACATGCATTTCCAGCAGTGCTTTCCCCTCGCCCTCATACCATTAGAAGGCGCAGGTGCCTGCACTTGCCACGGCTACTTGACTGTATTTCCAGACTCTTTGCATTGTAAACACAAAAGGGAAAAAGGTTCTCATTCCTTTTCCTTCCCTCAAAGAACTTGTCTAGGAACAGCACAATGCTCCATGGCAGAGCCTTCCTCATGGAATTACATGCATGACCCTTCCAGGAGAGGATTAATCTTGGAGTGAAAATGGACCCGTCTTAACTTTACATTAATGTGTTTAGCCATAGCTGGAGTTTTATGTTCCCTGCTGACAATAATGCTTAGGCACGAAATGAAATCTCCACATCCTTTTCCTTTACAACTACATACACCTTATCCCATCTTATTGTTGCAATCCTCCTCCTCTTCTCACCCTCCAGCCTTGTCCAGTATTCCAAAACCCAAAGCCTTGGTACATGCCGGTGAATTCAGGGTCCTTAAGTTCTTGTTCAAGCTTCCTCATCCCTCTCCAGGCACTAAATGCTTGTACTCTTTTAATAACAGCTTCGGTTGAGGAACACACACTTACGAAGATGAAAAGGATGGAACCATTTATGGAAATGTTGTTGAAAATCCTTCCATGGGCAGAGCAGGTATGCATTGCATAAGGGACGTGGAAGATCCAAGTCCAAGACAACAAGCCGGGGTAAGACCGGAATGCGTAACAAATGTTGAGCAAAATCTTTCACACTCTTCAGCCTGTTCAATCAAGATGAGGTCGAGACCCGTGTTTATCCAGAAGAATTACTCGTTAAAATCCCACAACAGCTTGCCTCATGTCATGCGATGTTAAGTTACACGCATGAAGAGCCTAGAGCTGATAACTGATTAGTTCAGCTTCGGTTCTAATCAAGCATGAAGATGAAGATGGAATGATTTCCAGCGAAGCACTTTTTCCTCATGTGGTAAAGGGTGACCTGAAACTTGATCTGGTATTTTGCCATCATACGGTTTACTTGAGAAAGCTGGAGGCGATTGCCAGAAGTAATTGCGTGTTGCTAATTGGTAAGATAACTGCAACGTGTGCATGAATGTTTGCTTTGAATTTGCGCTGCGTGTTAAAAAAATGCTACGTTCATCCTCATTTCTTGGGATTTGTCGAGGATAAAAGACGGCGAACAAAGGCAGATGGGGAATAAGTGTGCAAATGACTTTGGTTGAGGGTGTGAAACTGCTTTGATGGCAGATTCTTCTTAAAGATGGAATCTGATTCCAGAGGTTACTGGGAAATCGATCGCATTGACTTTAACTTCACCTCGAGTGCATGCAAAAGCATGGCATCAGCTGGATTTATTTGCTAGGCTCGAAGTAAAGTCTTGTGAGCTTTGATGAGGCATAAATTCCATGAGTTGAAGGTTTTCGGCAAAAGTTTGGTGGATCGGCCCTTGTTCTTGTGTTTACTACCCTTTTGTATGGATGGCAACTACCGTAATCTTATGGAAGACAAGCGGCCGGAAATCACATTAGACTACATGGAAACTGACAGCTTGGGCAAGCTAAGCCGAGCCGGAGGCACATGTCAGTTTGTCGTGAATGATAATTCTCAGAGATTGCTAGCATTATCGTATTGTTCCGAGTACAAATTGGTGAGCAACTTTTGGAACATGTGAACACCACTGTGGCTATTTACAGCAAGGTTTACTACAACAAAGAACCTGTAGGACTCTGTTGGCATCTTTTCCTTTGGGCTCAAGTTTCATAACGCAAGTGCTTATAGCTTCCCATAGCGCTGGACCATCTTCAGGTCCTTGTTTCTAAGTCGGGGAAAAGTTTCCAATTTCTTTCAAAGTCGTTCAAATGAGAAGGAGGAGGGCACAAGGACAAGATGTGTGCATCAGTCTACCACAATGCTTCAGACTATGAGGGCTCAGGGTCAGGTGTGAGAATTGCTGTAACTGCATGTCTGCGACCTGTTTTTATCCCTGGTGTTTTGTACTACTACACAATAGACGTGAGCATCCATCAAATCCATTTGACAGCTTTGGCTTATTGTTATTCTGAATTCAGGACCCGGTGCGATGGACGTGTAGAGGCAAAATGAGAACAAGTGGGAAGAAAGGTAGAAACCCAAGGGCCAAGAGACACATTTCACGCTTGGAACCGACTTGAAGTCATAATCCGTAGGTGCAAGCTTGTAGAATGATGAAACTCATCAAGTACCCTCCATCTTTCCCTTAAGGCTGGGCCTTGGGATTGAACAAGGACTTGCAAGGACCATGGGCACTTGTACCCTCATGTCTTTTTAATAGGGTGTGAAGTCTGTGTACAAGCGTTTGCTCCGATGATTACTGGAAGAGGAGATAATTACTGCTGGTGTGATCGAGACGCTTGGGTGACTGGTACAAATTGAATGGAAGGATTTTTAGGGGATTATAGCCGTCAGCCTGCCAGCTACTTTTCTTCTTACATCTACAGGTAGTTTATGGCAGAACTGCGACTGACTAATGACTGGGCTAAAAATACTTGATTCCAATTGTCGATGCCATAGTGTCTGGCATGCTTCGGGTTTTACCGGATTTGGACTTGGACACCTGGCGGTTCGGAAAAAATTTTAATCTCTTGTGATAAAAGAAGGATTAGAATGAAAGAACAGGGTGTACGTGATGATAACGCTTGTAGTTTGATAACAGGGTAAAAATAAAACTTTTGTCCATTGCTAGTACTGCTATGACCAAAATTTTATGTTGGGCTGAAGTTCCATTGAGAGAAAGCCTTCGGGTCAAAGATCTTGTAGGAGGAGACCAGTGCAAGAAAGCAAAGAATCGATTGAATGGAGCTCAAGCTACTGTTTTCTTCTAAACAGAGATAAAGGGAACGAAATGGTTGCAGCTGCAAAGACGAAGGCGAATTTCGTATTATATGGCTTTTACTATTCGTGGAAATCAAGCCAAGTGGCTTCAGACTGTCTGGTCTGGTAGGTTCACGTGATTAGGAATGCTTGACAATTCTGGCACGGGACTTGGAAATAGGATTGATAGCAGTTCTATGAACAAGTGTTGCTATGAATCAGATGTGCCAGGTGGCCACAACTCTTGTCATTAAACATGCACATGGCATCCGTCAATAGCAGCGGTGGCATCAGATTTTGGCTTCGTGATGTCTTGTAACGGGAACTGGATGCAGGAATCACATCTGCTGACAGATGCGGTAGCATGGGAATTGCCGTTGGTCTGTGATGCTTTTGAAATGCCGTTTATTCTTCAATTTTAGGAATGCACGCTTCAAATGCCGAATGGAGTTAACAGTCATTGGATGAGATTCATTTCACTGTTTGCTGCCAACAGAAACAGGGTGAAAGCAAGCTGAAAAGCGATGGAGGAAGATTTGAATAACTGTAGAATTAGTAATTGTGGATGAAACACGTGTTAGCTGGTATTTATTACCGGGACTACTTGATGGAAGCTGTGTCATCATATCATGTGCAGACTTCGGGTTCCTGCACTCAAGTTAACACCTGTTTGCAGATGAAATTGAAATTCTGCAGACCAAGAGGTGCGATTTGAGTCAGGCATTCAACGTGAAAGTTGCTTGACCTGGAAGGCTCGACGGTAGTGCAGGTTCACTAAACGGCGCAAAATGTCCGGGCCTGACCCTTGCTCAAAGCCGAATCCAATTGCTTGGTGCTATAAAGGCCCAGGGCCGGCAGCCTACGAGATTCCTCCGCTCATCGGTTACAAGAATCATGACGTCACAAAGTACACGAGTCCAGCATACACGATGCGGGAAAAGCTTCCCGGTTACATTAAGGTACATCACCAGGCTGAAGCAATTTACTGAAATATGCATTACCACCAGGCACTTAAGAGTCTGCTGATTAAAAAATGGCATATTGACATAGAAGCTGTAAGCATCAATTGGTGCCTGGGAACAAAAGCAGAGTGCATTTGAACTGCTGTAAGGCACTAGGTAAGCAGCAGTCATTTATGCTATGTAAATGATTCAATAGCTTTTCATTTGTAGGATGAAGGACCCGGTCCAAGTGACTACACAATCCAGTATGGTCAGAAAGCAAGGGACCACTTAGGAATCCCTGCTTTTTCTTTGAGACTGAAACAGAAGGAATGTAAGCATTGCATAACTTCGAACTGAAAATTGAATCATGTAGGTCGATGATTCGCCAGTGGCATGCTTTTACACTTAATTGTCTCGTTTTTTTGAGCAGCCGACAAAGCGCTGTTACCAGGTCCTGGTAAATACGACCTCCCAAACGCTAATGTTTACCGGTACAAATGGCCCGCCTTCTCGTTGCTTGGAAAGGCTAAGGACCGGTCGGCATTCGGAACCCCGGGTCCTGCCGCTTACTCATTACCTTCGTTGATCGGACCTAAGATAATTTGCAAGCTGGCTGGTCCAGCGTTCACAATGTGAGTCTTTGGATGGAATCTGATAAATATTTGACATGAATTTCGGCAACTTTGGTTCCTCATCTTCAAACACGAGTTAACGGTAAGGTGAATGTTAATCACACTCCCTAACTGCGTTTACATAGTAAAGGACGTGCGCCGGAATTTTTCCACGGCCGAGATCATCCAGAAGTGCCTTACTTTGAGCGAAAACGTCCTGGTCCAGCTTTCACCATGCGCGGAAGACTGAAAGATGTGCAGAAAACATTTCCTTGCGGTCCTGGGTCGCATAATTTGAACAACGCCAATGCGAAAAGGTACCCGGCTTACTCCTTTGGAATCAAGCACACTCCCTACGCAGCTGCTGTATTAACTGATTGTGACAAGTCGTCGTATTTTCCATTGGACAGCTATTGAATTTTTAGAGACAGTAAAGTTTGAAATGACATGGTGAAATGCATTTAGATTTAGCAACCCGTTTTTGTTTTAAAACGTTACATTCTGTATTTGTTGCAAACGTTGATTAATTTTGGACTTCAATCTACACTCGATGGTTCACAACTTGCATTTCTCATGGCTCGGGCGGAATTAGTCAATATATTTGAAAATGAACTTAAAATTTTTTAACTGCCGATTTATATATTAATTGTAATAGCGTTTCCAGCAATTAAGTATTGTCAGCTGTTTGCGGGCTAACCATTGGCTTTTCTCTATTTCAAACATTTTAGCTGTTATAAGTGTGGTTGAGCATAAACGAAGTAATAACTTGTGCGTCAGGTGCTTGGCGTGGGGTCACCGGAAAACCGCGCTAGCTGTCACTTATTGCCACGAAAAAATCAATATCAAATTGCTGATTTGTCAAACTTAATGATCCTTTAGCGGCCCTGCAGGTAAGTTACCTAATTAGAAATATGCAATCGAAGAATGGATTGCAATGAATTGTACCATTAATCACTGCATCTGTTTCCAAAAGCGTACTTGATGCCGAGCTCAACTTCAGTCCAGTCTCTTTTATTTTCAGTACGATGAAGATCATTGAGAATCTTGGCATTGACTTCGGTAACTCTGAAATGAACGAAAAGATGGACCGACACCTTACCGCTTTTTTGTGGGGGACAGCAATGACCGTGTTTGGCTGGTTGATCATCAAAGCTGACATGCGGCCCAAGAGGTACGTACGTTGCAAGCGCTTTCAAACAGCTTAAAAGCGATAGATTTGGTGAAAAAGGACTGCATTTGAGTGAGTCTTCCAATTATTTGCAGATCTGGGTCGCGGGAGGAAGACCTTGAGGTTGAGCCTTACCCACGTGACATAATTTGTGGACTGGAACAGCGCTATTTTGTACGTTTTGATGAACGGAATGTGTTTGTATGTATCACTTGTGCTGCTACTCGCACCTACAGAAACTTAGCGCTTACGAAGGCATCGTATGTGTCTGTGGAATCTAATTTAAGGCTTCTAATCCAAAAAAGCCTTGCCAAAGACGAAGAAATAGTCGTTTTTCTACAAATACTGAATTAGCCATGACTGATTAGTGCTACTATGTGTATACTTGGTAAGAATTTTCAAACTTCTCAGTTACCAATACGGATGTTTTTAGTTGCGCAAGCAATTCTATTACCTTTTGGGTATTTTAAGAGATTACTTTTTGGGATCGTGATCGACTCGAAAGGTTCAATCCTTTGCTTTACTAGAGATAACTTAAGATTTATTATGCGTAAGAAGAACGTCTTTGTAACAAGTACTTTGTAACACAAGTATTAACACTTGATCTGATGAAGTTTAAAACATTTTTATACCAAAGTTACGATTACACTGAAAGTAATGTTGCGGGTCACAGTTACGAAACTCACATAATGAGTTACCATTTCTTGTTTACGCGAAAAGTAATCGATCTCGCAATTACCGCTGATAGTAGTATTTTGGAATCGGCCAGGTAATTAATATTTAAACGACTACTAGGTATATGTATAAACATTGAAAGTTTTTCTTTTCTGGTCTTGGTCATCCTATCGTTAGTGTCAGCTTTAATAGCCGAAGTAAATCAGAATCAAGCTGTGATTCTGGCCGGTATGTTCGTATTCCTGACTTATTTCCAGCACATTTTGTGGTAGTTTTCTATAACCATAGGGCTTAAGCAAGATTAACAACATTCTATCAGCAATCAGATTCGCCGTTTTCCTTTGGTTGTTGACAGCTGACAACACAGTAGTACTTGACAAGAGTCTTTCTGTAAGCGTATTATCTTTCCACCTTTTTATGCAGATAAAGTTTAGCTCAACTTTGTAGGAACAGCTAACAATTACTTTTAGCATCTGTTTATGGAAATCACAATGAGGACTTGTAGTTAGGATATAAAATGCACATACCACCACAACGGCCGTCCGTTGCAGAAGATATCGTTCAAGGGCAGAAATATAAATCTAACATTCGCTACATGCTCTTCTTGAACATGTGCTTGCCTTTCACACAGAATGCGAACCATGCCTATCTGACATTCTCAATATGTTGAGTTAAAATAATTACAAAATGGAATACGAGTATTTTGTCCAGAACCATTGAAAGATACCAGGTAGTTAAGATCATTTGGTAGGGATTTCCCAATACAAAACTTGGTGGTTAGTCCAAAAAATTAGCGCGTTTACAGAGCTTTACGTATCTAAACAGGTAACAATCAGCACTCGAACAACAGACTTCAGCCAAACAATTTTTTGGTTCTTGAATTAACCCAGGACGATTAGAAGTAGAAATCTTGCTCCTCCATTACTCAGTCTCAATCTGCTTTGCCCATGATATAACTTCTTTGAAATACCAGACCCTGCGTTTAACTGTTGCACAGGTCCCAGTAGCAAAGCTCTTATGGTTAAGTTCTCCGGCCTTTAGCCAAGTCTTCAAAATAGATTAGTTTAACACATGGTGGCTGTGGCTCCTCCTTCACATTTACACCGTTGGATCAAGTCGGCAGGTTTGGTCATCACAATGGTCTGAAACGAACAGTTATTAACGATAATTATTATGAATTATAATTTTGCTTGGATTGGATTCTTTAGTTGCCCGTAAACGTAAACCGAAGTGACTTCAAGCCAAAACAGTTTTGATCAAGAGCAAAGTCATGTAAGGCTTTAACTCTCAGTAGGATCATTTACTTTTTGCCAAAGCAACGATTAGTGTTAATGTCTAAGAAAGCGGTTTTAGCGATTTTACCAGAAGCTATGCATTAATGAGTTGAGCTCTGTCGTTTGCAAAAATTTGGTTTCGCAAAATAGGCCAGAAACTTGTCCATGTGAATTTACAAATACCAAGCATCAAAAAGGCTCAGTTGCTACCTGCCAGGCTTCATAGCATCAAAAAATGCAGTCATTTTGTAGCTGTGGAGAGGGCATGCACCAAAACCGTGTGCTAAAACTTCAACTGTTCAAAAGATAAAGTTGCACTGTTACAAGCCTGTGTTTGCAAAAGCGGCAAGCGATTCTGATGAGTTCAATCTAAAACTCCAAAAACTGTATAGAGGTGATAAGCAAAGCTTTAGACTATAAACCAGTGAGCTTAATTAACTACAAGCTGTTTACTGTTTGCTTTCGGAAGCGCTACAGCAGCAAAAGTTTACAACAACGACTTGAAGTCGTTGACATAAGTCAGTTGTATCTGCTAATCCGTCATGTGATTAATACCTGACTGTAGTTACTGAAATGTACGAATCCAAAGGATGGCAATTAAGTCATGGATGCGGCCATGCCCGATTTCGTGTTAGAAGATGAGATTGAGAGGATCTAAAGGTGTATGGAATGGAGCTGGTGCATCTAAATGTGATCAATGTGATACAAGAGATTAAAACAAGGCACACTCTTCACTCGGATTAAAACTGTAGAAAAATGCATTTAAATGCATATCGCTTATCGCTGCGCTAAAAAGTGCAATCAGGTCATAATATAAGTTAGAACAGAACTTGGAAACTTTTACCGACATACTAGTAGGGGGGCACGAATTCTCGGCCCTATGAGTGGGTGATTTGTCCTCCATGGTACGATGGCAGCAGCGTCGCCGAAATACGTTGAGGACCTCCGTGTTGCAAAAGCAAAAGAGTAGTGCGACGCAGAAACCCTGTTGAGAAAATCGCAAAGGCAGCTATAGTTTGTAGCAAATACTCGTTCAAATTAAATATTGACGAATCAAGCTTCCAGTTCAAAGGACAGCTTTTACCTGCAGCGAGGATGCACAAGCTGAGACAACCTCATAAATGGCTTCCAGGTTTTTGGATTTTGAATCAGGTCGGAACGGGATGAGGAAATAGTGCAAACCCAACAACGGGATGAGGATCAAAGTCGCCCGAACAGCCTGTAAAAAGAACACAGTAGGGTTAACTTTCACATTACATCTTCCTCTATATCATTCTTCTAGTTTCCACCGTCTCCCATCCTGAAACTGGAATGAATGCCCACCGGTACTCATATGTTCACAAACTTTCTCTTTTCTTCAGCCCTTCTTGCTCCATACCAAAGGATGTTAACGGTATTTGAATGACAATGCAATTGCGATTTTTTTATCGCCGGAAATAAATTTTGGAAATCAATGCCATATGTATCCTGTCTTCAGGCAACTTTATGCATCCAACCGGAGATATTGCTTTTGAATTTAACAGTCTTGCATTCCTTTGCATTTAATGCAAAGCCCTTCATGTTCCATACCAAAGGATGTTAACGGTATTTGAATGACAATGCAATTGCGATTTTTTTATCGCCGGAAATAAACATTTTGGAAATCAATGCCATATGTATCCTGTCTTCAGGCAACTTTATCCATCCAACCGGAGATATTGCTTTTGAATTTAACAGTCTTGCATTCCTTTGCATTTAATGCACTGGAAAGAAATCAGGCACCCGGGAAACCCAGTTTCATATTTCCTTATGACGGGGGGAAGACGTCAAGACTATCGACGTAAGAATGTAGCAAACAAGAAAAAGGAGAGGAAGTCGGCAATTGAAAATGACAATAAGTACAAAGTTGAGTTGTGTGACGTCTACCCCATGTTGTATGTTTCTTTTATCTGAGTTCCGAGAATATCGTGATATTTCAAGCACTTGTCTGCGTCTGCATTCGAGCTAAAAGCTATTAGTGTTGGGGAAAACGCACCCAGGAAAAAGTCTTTCATCGTAGAACTCAGTTAGTTTTAAAGGCACACCAACTACTTATTTTGGCGACATGTCCTTTAATCTCAATTGACAGGAGCGTGAACACGAAGACGGTTTCACGGCAAGTGCTGATAAGCCACTTAGCAAGGCTTATAATTCCAGAGATAGGGTTTCTATCATTTTATCTGCATCAGGCACAACCACTTTACAACGGAGGATGGGAATAACAAAGTGATGGCTGAGCCTTTTGAAGATATGATTGCGCGAAAATTAGCAAATCCCGTTCAATTGGCAACAAGTCCTTTGTGAAAGAGCATGTGACACTCGAAAAGTCTGGGTTTGAGAAGCTGAGCTCGCATCTTCCCCTATAAACGATTCAAAATGGTGGAACAAATGAGCGCACGTGAAATTGAAGGTAAACTATACTTTGTAAAACTATTTTTGAAAATGTGAATCAAAATTCAATCTAGAATTCTACCCGCTTCAGATTTCATTTGCTGCAGAACGTATCAGTTGTATGGCACAGCGGTCCTAACGTGATTTACCCTTTTTTCTAGATCTGAGGCAATGCTTCTTTTACCATGCAAGGACCTACCTCCAAAACCGGAACCAAGCCCCTTTGCTTACTTACGATGAGCTCAAGGCTGCATTGAGAGCAATAGGTTTCGTTCCAACTTTGCAAGAAATTCGAGAGGATATGGCTGAACATGGTAAGAACATTTCTCTTCTCTTACTTAACCTGAATCAGGTGCAATTATGGATCACCTGTGGCATGGTTACGAGGCATAGATTAAAGTCACTGCATTAGCTAAGATGCCTAGCACCGAAATGGATTTTGGACCAAACATACTTGTTGTGTTTCAGAGAGGCAGATCCACTTCGCAGCCTTTTTGAAAATAGTTCAAAAACACAAACAAAAGCAGAACACCTTAAGAGACATTATAGAGGGATTCAAGGCACATGACGGGAAAGGAGGTGGCACTCTTCCGGTTCGTGAGGTGGAATGGATGCTGATGAATTACGGCGAACGACTCCTAGCTGAAGAAGGTAATACCTAATTGACATTTATTGAAGACTTAGGCAGTACATTAGCATCCAGCCGCAAAATATTAAGGTCAAAGCCACTGGTCCTGCCGAGAATGAATTAAGTTCCAATGGAAAGTTCACGGCGCTCAACCACGCGAGAGCCAAGAACTTTACGAACAGTTGCTCAAAGTCACGACTTGAGTTCAATGTTTTCATTTCACTTATTTTGCAGTTCAACAACTATTTCGTGAGGGCAGGGTTCCAGGAGGTGAAAAGAAGCTGAATTACACCGAGTTCTCGAATAACTTAATCAAGAATCCGAAATACTCCACCGGCTATGTGGAGCCTCCCCCAGATTATTAGCGACAAAGACTAATTACTAAAATTCTTGTTCAAATGCATCGCAGTATCTAAAAGACATAGTTTTGCTAGTATCGTTCCAAGTAACTTTAACTTACTATAAGCTCGCCTTTGAGTGAAAGAAACGTTTAGAATATAATAAAGTAACCAATCGAATGGCTGTTCTACGACATCTGCCCAGTTGGAATCTCTCAATTCATTAACACTAGGCTTAAAAGCAATGAATGAGAAGTGTACCAAAGTCTGCTGAAAGTGTAGCCGGTGCTCTATTCATGACATTGAGAGTTGAGTAAGGACAGAAAATGGACTGATTGAGAAACCTAATGAAATTAAAAATAAAAAGAGGGGTAAAGTTAGTAGTTCTCTTGAAATTCTGACTTTTAGCCTTTGATGTCATACTGACGCAATGA
>VRMD01001477.1:0-16863 GCA_009872375.1 Sminthurides bifidus
CCCAGCCACGTATGGAACGAGTTTAAACCCACCTTTCCAAAGTTATTTAAGCAGACAAGATGACAATTCTAGTCCACGATATTCGTCTTCAAGCCCAGATTCCTTGTCGTCGGGAAGCAGGCTCGGTAGTCAACAAAACGGGAGATTTAGTCGATCAAGCAACGGTGGAATCACGCCTTCGAGTATGATGGAAAGCTCAGTGATGGAGGACGAAGGGATTCCGTGTGATGTTCTTCTTCAAATGAAGAGGGTAAGCTTTTTCATCTGTGCTGATGAAGATTGAATTTTTTGCCCACGTTCCAACAAGATTCGATTTGACTTTGTAAAACTGAATTTATTATTGCTCGGTCAATATGGAATATTTAGTGACGAGTGGGGTAATCAAATGGGTAGCAACAAGAGTTAAGTGGGTTCGCGCGCATAATTCCGTGAATTGGTGACTGGCCAACTAAATTAGTTGTGCGGAATGCATAATTCATAAGATATATCAAGTCTGATCACGTCTTCGGCTTAAGCTCTTGATCTTGTAGGTTTTTGCTGGCAGGTTATAGTTCACCTAAAGAATTGACTTTATGTATGCTATACAGCAACAATAGCAAATGATTCGAATTAACTTTTGCTAAGTCAAAGTTTGGACATTTTGACCTTGGAATATGGATTTTGCGAAATCCGAACATGAGGTATCGAGTGTATGCTCATTGAAGAGCTGAGGAAACCCGTCGGCTGAAATATATTATTCCAGATCAAGTGACTGATATTGTAATCCTTATTTTCAGGCGGAAGAGTCACGACGTTCTGCTGAGCTAAGTCATACGTCTGAGAGCTTGAAGTTGGAAGAAGTCTTAGCAATGTGCCAGGAGTATGAGGAGCAAATTACTCGGGAGATTAAAGAAAGAACTCCGACGAATTGCATTTCCAATTTGTCAAACCCAACAAGTTTGCGAAGAAGCGTCAATAGCAGTTTCAACGGTGACAACATATACAAACGAAGTGAAGCAGGTGAACGGTCATTCATCAGAAGTGGAAGTGTGACAGAGAAATCAGATACTACTTTCGATTTGAAGCCACCAGGAACTCCGAACTCGTATGGATACAGCAGGTATTCTCAAGTTTACTTTCAACATCCTCAAAGACTTGATTCGAAAATATTAAATGCCTATCCTTACTATCCTCATCATACACTTACGTTGGATTCATTTAATTTGGGCGCTTAATTATATTAATCATTTGATCTTTTCCTTTCAACAGAATAAAAACGAACGGTTCTCTGCCACGGGAAAAGAAAGTTGTATCTTCTAGTCCAGGCTCAACAAACGGTAGCTTTGGATCTGTAACCAGCTTCATACTTTCTCAAGCGAAGAACAACCACTCATCATCGGACGGAACTGCCTGTTCTCTGCATTCAAGTTCGAAGAATTTCACAGACGAGGATATGTCTTCAATATTTACGTTTTCTCCAAAGGACTCGGGCAATGATGTTTTCCATCCGTGCAGTAACTCAACCCCGAATAGCAGTAAACTCCCTGCGGCTGGTTTTCAACAGACGGTTGATGATGTGGATTCACTGTACGCTAAACCAAATAAACTGGGACTTCGTAAACAGAAGAGTCAAAGTCAGTATGAGAATGTTGTATTAACTTCATCAGGGGATAATAACAACAGAAATGTTATTGAGCCAGAAATAGTGGGTGGATGTCGTGAAAAATGTGCTAGTGAGATTTGCAATTCTTCGAACACTGATGGAAATCCAAACAGCTCATCATCGTCATCATGTGGAGCAGAAGTGAGCCAAAACTCTTCTCATGAGTCAACTACAAGCCCCAGAACGCGTATTCGAACAACGCTCACAAACCGAACGATCTTAACTGGTGGAGGAGGAGGAGACGGACAGTCAAAGAACTACAGTGGTAGCAGTGCTTCATCCAAATTAAGTTGCCCGGTAAATGGCTCTAACGAGCACTTCCGGCGGCCTATTATTACGACAGTTCTCAATTCTAATTCTAGTGTAGGCAACGGAAATAGTGACATCTGCTCAGATCAGCCTGAAAAATCCAAGAGTAAGCAATTGTCCGTGTCGTTCTCAGACTCAGTGCAAGAATTCGACGAGAATGATAGCATCCGTACAAATGATCTCAAACCTTCTTCCGAAGAGTTAAACGCTGAAAACAAAAGCAATATTAGTAGTACCAGTACCAAACCTGACTTAACCACACTCAAGAAAAACAGTTCCGAGCCTCCTCCGCCCCTTCCCTTGAAAACAAATATCATTGCGACTCAAGTGCAAGTGCATGTGGAGCAAAATAACAACGAAGCAAAGGCTGATCCTAATCCTGTCTTTGAAACGCAAGAAGAGCAGTCGAGTCATTACAGTAGCGTTGTGCGAGCGGTATGATAAGCAAAATGTGGATTCATCGGGATCTCTGAGTGATTCTGGATCAAATAATTCTAGAAATACGGTATGAGCCTTTGTATAAGGGAATTTGGCATTTTCTTTATCAACAAAACTACTCGTTATTCTTATCCTCAAGTTAAGCTGCGCTTCTCGACTAGTACTGTTTGCACGCATTGATTTCTGTCGTATTTGCTGTTGATATTCGTAGTACACGATCAGTAGGATTACTAATAATTTTACTTTGGTTTCATGCTTGCAGGAAAGCTCAGCTCCGAGTCCATTTCCTCTATGTGTAAGTGACAGTCGCACATCTTTGTTGAAAAAAGATATTTGCGAAGTGGAACAACAGGAAATGGAAGCGCTGCAGGAGGTGAGTCACGACAAAGCCTATAAAACGTAGTAGTGATTATGCGTGTATTGATAATGTTTGTTTACACTTTGACAAGTTCCCTTTAATGTGACCGTCTAATCGGCATTCCAATTCATTGGCTTTTGAATTTGCTCACTTGTTTATATACTCCAGTACTGATTAATTGTGAAGTTTGATGTTGACATGATTCCTTTGATTGTGGCTCGCAGATGGAGATTGAAAAGGCTTTACTTCTTGGCGAAGAAAAGTCCTTGGAGTCCCAGCTCATAGCGCACATGCAAGAGGCTGACGCCTTGAAAGACAAGCTTTCCAAGATTGATGAAAGCAATCGGAAATGGAAAGCATCAAGTCTTGAAAACATACGGGAATTGAAGACAAGACTGGGTAACAGTGAGAATGAAGTCGGCAAAATTGAAAAAATACTGGAAAATTTCGAAGGAACTGCTGAGGAAGAGTCAAGATTCCATGAACGATTAAAATTTCAACATGAAACGATTGAAAGCGATAGAAAGGTACGAAGCGATGACTTCCAAAATTTTGTTGGGTTGGAACTGAATGATGTAACTAGCACACGTACACAGTGCATGGCCACTGACTGATCTTTATGCTTTTGGTAAATGACAGGCATTTGAAGACGCCGAGTTTCATCATATGGAAGAAGAAATTAATCGTGATGGCCAACGGGAAGAGGTTTCCAAAGCTCTAGCAGATATCAATCAAAAAGTCTTGTCGCAGCAATTGGAGCTTGAGCAACTGAGAAGTCAAAATAGGATTTCTTTTGGATCTTCTGCGCAAGAGATTCAAAGTCTGGAACGTAGAAGGCAAGAGCTGATTAAGGCCCTTGAAATGGTGAGATAAAAACTTGATGAGAGGATTCTAAAGGAACTGTTTCGGACATCTATTAGGCTACTAACACTGTAATATTATCAAAATGTGTTGTTTCAGCTCCGCATTTCTAAAGGAGAGGGCGTGATTGAGTTACCTGAACATAATGAATCTTTATCAGATTCAGAAGAGGTAAGATCAATATACATCTAAATTGCTGTTAGAATCCCTTTATAACACTAATTAATCGATTTTTTGCAGCTGAAAAACGCTGAATTAGAAGAAAAATTGAGAAGTCTCTCTTTGTATAATACCTATACTGAAGATGCCATGCGAATCGAAAGAATCAAATCCAGATCTCCTATTGACCCAAGGATGGGAACCTACGGCACTAAGACTTGTGAAACGCTACGAGAAATCGGAAGAAACAGGGAATATTTATTGAATGAACAAGGTTAGTCGCATGTCCGAAGACAAATTGTTAAGTGACTTACGTACCTATTAGAAAGGAAAATGGAAGGTGCAATGGTGGGCACGCAGTGCACACTGCATTCTTTCGGCAGTTGTCGGAACTGTTGCTGCGTAGAAGCTAAAACGTTTGATTGTCTCTCCCCACTAGGCGCTCGCATGCTAGAGCAAGAACGTCAACGAGTTCGAGAGCTACAAAAGCGGGTACAAGATGCTGTACGGGAAGAATGGGAAGCATCTCGAAAAAATCGTAGCAATCAATGTCATTCCTTGAACTCTGTCGGAAGTGAAGATTCCACCCAAACTGTGTCTGACACTCCTACTGACAGGTAAGAATTTGCTCAGGTCCTAGGATTAGTATTTTTACGGAGAGGGACTAATTTGTAATGATAGCTCATATTCTGCTTGCAGCAACAACAGTGATGACACAACAGACAAAAGTCAAGCACCTTCCTCAACAGATAGAGACACCGAAGGCATCAGTCCAAGCTCACTAGAACCCTGCGACGAGGTAAGTTTTTAAAACAATGCTCGGCAAAGATTTATTACAACTAGTACTGGGCCTAATTGTACCGCAATTTGGATACTCACGTCTGAAATTAGACAAGCTAATTAATTTAAGTCTTAATTGAAAAACTAACAGCGAAGAATTATGATCAGGGACTCGGTTGAAGAATAAGTAAAAAACTTGCGATAATTAGGAACAAAGTTTGAGAACGCTTCAGAACAGACAGGTGGAGAAACCATTGAAGAGCTTAGTAGTTGCTTAGAGGTTCTAAGCTTAGCATTTGCTCTTATATCTTTTAGAGGGAAGTTGCGCTAGTTGCTCATTACTGATGAGTGTTAGCCGGTAATTGGAAGAATGAATTGGTGATAGGTGCCAAGTTTTTTCTCGCCATTAATTGATTCAACTGTGGGGGAAAAGGAAGCGGTGCTGTCACTCTTCCTTCCGAAATTCGTGAAATAGTATCGGCGGAAAGCGGTAAAAAATAGGAAACTGGAGTGAAAGTTGAAGTACCAAGTGTAGAAAATGCTAAAGCGTAGCACAGGCAGAGCGAGGCATAGCCCAGGAAGCTTTTTTACCAGAAAGAAGTATGGTAATATGTAGCTTCCCGAGTCCAGTGTTTTGGCGGGGAGAAATAGCACGAGTAGCAGTCCTTCGGAAGGAACTGGAGAGAGACTTGAGAAGCTTAAAAAGTTCGGTCGTATTTCATTGCCAAGTGGAAATTTTTTCCCCAAATTACAGCTAACCAAGAACAGAGTGTTTTGTCTCGAACTTCACGTGAAATCTAAGACAGCGCAGTGTTGGCTGGCTTCCATTGATAAATGTTGGCAATTAAGAGGATTCCGATCCTTGCAGATTACAGCGCTTGGAGTCAAGCCTCTCTGCCTGTACGTCTGCAGTAACAGTGCGTGATATGCTGCAAGACGTATATTTTTTTCCGTAGAATCTTCCCATTGCTGTAATCTTGAGATGCGAGGAAGTAAATTAAAAACGAAAGCTTGAGACAATGCGTAGCCGCAGGAGTTAGGAAAAATGTACAGTTGTGCGAGCTGTGCTTAAAGGATCTTCCTGTGACGGAACTTCATTAGCGCACACTGTCGCCAAAACTTGACTCGTTTAAATGGCTTAATTTGTTCTTCTACGGTAGCTAGGAAAGAGACTCAGCATGTCGGCTGGACTCGCTTGGCGACAGTGTTGCAGTGTTTCAGCAGCAACGTGTCGCAATGTTCGAAGGAAGGCTGAAATTGCCATGATTTCCGCAAACAGCGTGCGTGAAAATAGCTCTATTCCCCAGATTTGGTACTAAAGCCGCCACAACAGCATGCAATAACAAGCTGAAAGCGGGATTTGGAAACTTGAGATTGGATGGAAAAAGTTACTGAAAGCTCGACAAATGATCTCATCTCTTGATCGAATTCGCACAAAAAGTGTGAAGACCAAATAACCATTAGCTAACTTTCAGTGTAAAGTGGACATATCTGGGGATGAAGGACTCGATACTGCGCCGAGATTTGGGAAAGTTGGAGACTACAACGGCGAAGATGAGCTGGCATGGCTTTGAGAAAATCCAAAGGAAATCGCTGGCGAAAGAAAGTGGGAGTACTGCTTCCATTACGTGCTTGAGGAGGCCACAAGCTCGAATGGCGGCAGTGGTTGGACTCAATGAACTGAAATGTGAGGTTTCCCAGATAAATTTAGAGTGGGAAGACGCTTCATTACGTGGGATGGACTTCGGGAATGAGTCGCTTAACTGGACAGTCGGCATTATTAGTCGGCAAGGCCGATCTTATTGCCATTTTCCAAGATTGGGTTTGGACAAACGAGGCTGATGGTTTATGGTATGATGGCTACGAAAGATAAGACGCCTAGGTTAGTAGTCGAGTCGAGACAAAGTGTTGGGGGAAACGGAATCGAGATGGCTAAGGCCAAGATAGTTTTTCGCCTGTCCGAATGGATATTTTATCTTGTCTGTGAGAAAATGTTGTCTCCTAAGTTTAACAGAGGATACAAAGAAAGTTGTTCCAGTAACGATCACGTGATCACATCATTAACGAATGCCAGCGTTCAACTCGCTGAGGTAATGCAGTTGGAATCATAGAAGAGGGCATGAAGGAGATGTACGGCAAGTAGCGAGCAAGCTCTCTTTTTCCATCAAGTCACGTTTAGTGGGACAATTGCTTATTTGACATTTTTGCGACTCATAGCCCTATGGCAAAGTTGCTGTGGTTGTGAAATCAAGTGTCAGATTTAATGTGTGAAGGCTCATTATAAAGTAATACAGTTTTGATGAGTCAAGTACCTTGGGCAGTAAACGAGGTTGCTTGAGTTCAAGTAGCAAGTCAGTGAAGGATGGCTCTTCAAAAAGGATGAGCAAAGTAGGAAAAACGTTTGTTAGACTGCTGCTGAACTACTTAGTTTCCGCATTGCTGAAGTAGAATTTGCTCGGGAAGGGAAATCGTAGAAGGTTATAGCGCTAGACAAACAGATGGACGGAAGTAAGCTGGCTGAGCAGGTAGAAAAGTTTTCCAATCATTTCAAGAGTATACTCTCGAGAAATATGTGGAAAATATATTTGAAATTGGAATTTTCTCCGGCGTCTTGTTACGATTCCGTTTTCGATCTCCGGTCCTATTATTGCTTCTTGGGAGCGCTGCATGATGAGCTTTCAAGTGTGCCTGTTGGCCTCGGAAAAATGTTACCGCAGAAATGAAACTGCTAATCTGGAATCTTGAAGGATGAGCACGAGAGTAGAGAGAGATGCAATTTTTGAAGTGGATGGCAAGAGAGAGAGAAGCTGAAAAGTTTTTTTTTTTTTGCAGCAGCTTTTACCGTACCTCCCCACTACTTTTGCTATCACGAGACATGGTGAGACTGTGTTGTTGCGTTGCATTGCTGCCTGAGCATGTTGATTTATGGGATTGCAATGGTGATAAGGGTGAGAATTTAATTATTCACTTGGTCCGGAATTATCTTCTGTGACCTAGTGTTGGGAGGTCACGTGGGACTGAGAGACTACAATGACGGCTTTGAGTGCGGGAAAATGCAAGAAACTTTTAAGTTCGCGAAAGAATAATTGTTTTGATAACGTAATTAATGGATGGGAGGACAAGCAGCTGCCTTTGATATTGTCTGCACCAGGTTGGAAGAGACTGAGAAGATTGCAACAGACGGAATACAGCACAGACTCGGAGTTTCGTGAGAGGTAAATTAATTTGAGCACAAGTTAAAATGGCGATGATGAAGATTGAAACCGGGCTTGAGACATGATTACGTGAGGAAGATGTGCCCAGCAAGTTGAAAGTCTATAAAGGAATACGGAACTGCTTGAACACCCGGAGTCTGATAGTGGATCGTCAGCGTAATTCCAATGAGTCCGAAGTCGTAAAGAATTTTAATGGGCAGGCAAACCGGTGTGGAAGACTGACTGAGGAAGAAGACAAAGAGAAGTCACACAACAGACGTATTGAAGGCACAGATAAAGATAGAAGAGAGAAAATATAGGATTAATGGAAATACGGCGAGGAAAGAGACGGAAGACACGAGTTTTGTAGACTTGGTGCTCTTCGAAGCTTGCCTTGAAATGTGCAGATTAGCGTGGTGATAGTTTTCTCGTATGAGAGGCAGAACGTGAAATGGGGAAGCATATGCCTGGAATCGTACACTGCCGTTGCTGTTGACAAAGGGTAGGGAATTGAATTATCAAAGCGGTGCGAATTTGCGACATATTGCGAATAGTAAAGAGTTGGGAAGAGAGAGAAAGAGAGAGAGAGAGAGCGAGAAAATGCTAAAATCCTTTTGGACGAGCTTTACTGCATCAAATGAGAAATGAGAGTTCCTATGCGAGATTGCCAAGAGAAAGAGTGAGGACTACTGGGACTGAGAAAATTTAACTCCTTCCGTAATCACATTACTCATGAATTAATGATTTTTGCTCTTGGCGGCAAATTCCCTCGGTGCTATTTCAGTTGCTTGGATAGCTGTAGGTGCATTTTTTTTGCTTGTGCGTGGGCGTCCCTTTGGATTTTAAGCTAGCGTGTGACTGTTTGGATTCTACCAGTCATATGACTTTGAATTTTAAATATGCTTGATTTGATGCTGGAAATCGAATGGAAGGAGTTATCGAGCTGATACATGAACTTGAAGTTAAAACTGAGGACGTAGTACAGCGATAAGAGAGACCGAGAAATCCCTCTGGTGGACCCTACGCCGTTGGCATACCGCGGTGATGATGATTATTACATGTAAAAGTGTTTTGCCTCTCATTACGTAAGTTTGTACGCAAAATTCTAATAGGTTTGAAGTTGGAATGAGACTCTATGGGATCGGCTTCTTTCCAGCGGCTTGAGATCTTGGATCGGGGGTTATCATCACGTAGATGAAGAAACAGTAGTCGGGCATCGAGTAAAACGTTTCCTTCCGTTAAATGCGCTTGACGAAAAGCGATGAAGACGTGCTGTTATTCAAGAGTTTGAAATGGCATGGCATGGGAATTGAAAGCCGGGATAGGGATTGCAAATGTTACGTGCGGCGATGAAATGTAAGCAAATCTTCTGCCAGGGAGAACAGGGAGGAGATTGTATTTTTGCATTACATGCTATACTCGCTTCACTTAGTCAGTGAAGCGAATGTATTCATGTTTCAGTGTGAATCTAAAAGTATCCTTCCTGTTCAATTCACCTTCAGTGTACTGTTAATAACCTCTGTGATTCAGTCAGTGTGCGTTTGAAGTGGAAGAGCCGCAGATGTATTTTTTCAGAAGAAGTTACTAAGATTCCTTTCTGCATTGAGAGATCACGTGGGAAATTGTCGCAGTCCGTGCCACACTACGCATTTGCTAGCGTTCACACCTAACAGTGGAGTGCATCAGACGATTTAAGGATATGAAATCTATTGAATTCTACGATGAATCTATTGATTCTACGATAGGTTTTTTACTATCACAAGAACTTTAATGGTCTAACCAGTGCTTAAGGAAGAGTCATTTAGCAGAGAGTAGCAATTTTGGATGGGCCAGACCACAATATCGCAACTAATCTGCAGTGTTTCGATATGTGCTAGTTGGCAAGGAGGACAAAATTTATTTAGAGATTGTGTATAAAAGTTGAGAAGATGGAGAGTTAAAGGAGCACGTCAGCTGGAATATCTTTCATCACCAGTAGTCAAACAATTCCTTGCAGATTCGTCATTGTTTAAGTGATGGTGATCCAGTTCCTGAGCAGTGTTCTTTTGTTGGAGGTTGAATGACAGGAGGAAATGAGTGACAGCTTTGTAATCAATCAACACGTAATTAGTCGTCTGTTTTCCGTTGTTGTTTTAATGACTCCACCTCGAACGTCAAAAAGTGTTTCGGGCCTGCTTTCTCCAGCTTGGGGATGGAACAAGTACAGCTGACGGGTGAATAAAGAAGAGCGCTGATGAGAGAATGGGGAACTGAAGCTGGATCTGGGCTGACTTTTGTGAAAGCTTCATACAACGGCTGATTGCGTGATAATAGCCTGCATTCTTCGGGCGTGTACGTCAATTAGCAAGAGACTGGAGCTGGACAGTTAATTTGTTTGAGGATGTGATGAATACCCAGCGTGGCCTGGTGCCTATATCTATAAACAGTTGATCCGAATTATATTTTAGAGACTGATTGAAATTAGAAGTGCGTGGTGATATAACTGACTGACGGAGCTGAGAGTAGTTGTAGCCTCCATTGACTGAGTTCGTACCTTGGTGTGAGTAAAGGTAAAAGAGGTTTCTCAGTCAATCCTCAATTGTGCCCTTCATTTGGCAAGTTTTGGACGTGGGCTGGTACTCCTAGCGGTCACTCGGACAAAAACTGACCTAATTTCTACAAGAACCGGAAGTTTTGTTTTGACAAAAGCTCAGCTATAATGTCGCTAGTTTGGATGAACATCGTTCGCGGAAGAAGACCGTCCAGTGCTGCAAAAGTTAAAGTAGGTGAACTGACTATGTTCTAATTAGTAAACTTCGTGATGTTATTGGATCTAAACTATCAATGGAGTTGTGAATGCACCTGGGCTAAAGCCACAGAAGCAGTTGGAGTTTGCATAGTAAAGTTGTTGTGTTATAATGCAAGGATGTGTATTCATGCTGGAATAGTATTTGTTAGTAGGGCAACGTTTTTCTGTGGCAGTTTTTCACCTTGTTCCTCAATGTTCGATGTTAATTAAAGAGAAAGCTTTCCTTTGGCTCCCGTTTAATTTTGCTAACTAGGTATTCAGCTCAGGTCGGCACAGCTTTGTTTCTTGTTCCTGCAGTACATTCTCCACCACGCCGAGATTTGTATTAATTAACCGGGCCGGTGTTGAAAGGGGAGTGTATTGCCAATGTCAGGTAGCTTTTTCACGTGCTTTGTCTCACGTGAAAGTTCGACTACGAGGCACGAGGTTAGGTCTGCCTCAGAGCGTAGGTAGCCGATGAAGTTGAAAAAGGAAAGGGTAGAAATACTGGGAATGCTGGAAGCGAAAGGAGTTCCAAAAGTGTTTGCTAAAATACGGGTTTTCGCACTACAAATGCAAATAAATGGACTGGAATAATTACTGAGGAGGCAGAAACTAATTAGGCTTAAATGCAAAGGCTGACCGTGGAAGTTGTAAGGGAGCTCAGGGGGGTGGAATCCAATATAAGCATTTGTGTTAAAACCGGCCGACAAATGCCGCAATTTAATGAGTGACCCGGACGGATATATTTTACGATGCGAACGAGTTGATTTAATCTTTGTGAAATTATGTCTGCGAAGCGTGCTAACGGTCACAGGGGTTAGTTTATTGCCCGGGTTGTAAAGCTGTGGCAAATTGTTTTTGCTAATCATAGGGTGGTTGAAAGCTAGAAGAGAGCAAAGTATTCATATTGTGGGAGGCAGTCCAACGTGTGAAGTTGATGGACGACCAAGTTTTCCATGCTGCTCTTTACCCTTTTATCGCTTAGCGATCTGGGGACGATGGGAAAAGTGAAAGTTGAGTGGCACATAGTTGCTATTTGGTTCAAACGTTGTGAGAGGCAAAGGTGAATTTCACGTAGGCGAGAATCTTTAATTTACAGTATGACTGGTTCTGGTTCTGGTTCTGGCCCACATCGGTTCAAAGCTTCAGTACTGGAAGCGTGAAATACGCCTCTGGTAAAAATGATTGGATTTTAATGAGCAAGTGTAAAAATAGATGTTGGCTGTGAAAAAAGCCGTAGTTATGGCATCTTTCACGAGCGCTTCACATTTGATTCTATCCGACCCGAAGGTGATTTTTATGAGGTGGTTCCGCACCTATTAAACTTAATGACCCTCATGTCAGAATTTTAATGACCAGGTCGGCTGGGCAAACTTTGTAGTTTTTCACATCGTTTGTAGGCGCTTAACGATCTAATATTGAATATTTGACAGGTGGTTTCGGTTGAAAATCCTTTGATTTCGGTCATTTACAAAATTAAGAATCCAACAGATCATTTCCGTGACGTGTCCCAAGTCATAAGGTTAAGCCTATTGCGGCAGCAATGGGGCAGTGGGCAGAGACACTGTAAAATATGTTGTGTATTAGGCATATGCTGTAATTATCGTTGCAGTTTGGCTTGTGACGATGTCGGAAGTTGGTGAATTACTGGAGTTTAATGGGCTAACAAGAGCTACTGGCTCGGAAGGAATTTAAATTGTAACTGCTAGTCGTTACTCTTGAGGAATAGGCTTTGGATTTAGGCTGTGAAGTCATGTGGCTTCCAGCAAAAGCCTTAATGTTGAATGCAGGGATATTTCGAAGCATGAATAATTTTCAAGAAGTAGGTAATAACAAGTTATAATGTATCGTGTGTAGTTTTATGAAGGAGTTTCAAGAATCATGTTCTCGTTTATGATCTCAAAGAGGAAACACAGCGTCATTGTTATGGCGTTGGAGTTTCCTTGATGTTTACAAGCCGACACTTGTAATGAATATTACATTTTCCGGACGTGGAATTTCAGCTGCTAGAGGTTTTTAGAATTTTTACAGCTTATGATATGCGTAACTCTGTTAATATTCAAAAATGCCACAGTACAAATGCTTNATATGCGTAACTCTGTTAATATTCAAAAATGCCACAGTACAAATGCTTAGAAATGCGTCATAGCCGTGTAGAAGATAATTTACACTCTTGAGCTGAGCTGCAGCCACAGAGGCAGAGCAGACAAGGAATTTTTAAATCCGGAAGTTGGGAAGTTTGCAACACATGTGAAAGCCGTAAACAAAGCTGAGACGTAGTTGAAGACATTTGAATACACATGACCCGCATTTTTGTCAGGCGTTATACGACGCTGTTGCAGAATAACGTACTAGACTGCTGATTAGCTTCGTTAGTCAAGATTTTGGGATAGCGTCGGCCGGGTGAAGGAACGTGATGGATTTTGGTTCATAAAATGACGCAAGTTTGTGGCGCTGCTTCTGAAGTTAAAAAGGCGTGGAAGATGTCATAAAAAGTCTCGAGTTTCCGGTTTTCAAATACCCCAGAGCAGTAAGCACGGGTGGATGAATTTTGAATGTGCCGGTTCGCAAAATTCGTCGTGGAGAAGAATGTGCTGCTATGTTGTTTGGCATGCATGTGTTATTCTCACAGGTGGAAAATATTAACTTGTACAAAACTTTTGCAAGTTATAAATGCGTGAGCATGTGTTTTGTCGCTGAGACGTGAAGCATTGGAATGGGTTTACACGGACTTCTGGGAGTTTTCACCATTTGTACAGACGGAAGTAGGGCGAGAGAAACCGTGTGGGTATTTTTCATTTGTGTGCTTTTTGGCCGTTCTTATTGAGGGGATTGAGAAGGAATTGCTTTTCAGACCTTGCAAAACGAAAAGGTTGTACCGTTGTTCAATATGTCAGATTTTACTTTTCATTCCAGACCGTCATAGAGTTATTGCGTTGGCGTTTTCCTTGTTTGCTGGCTGTGATTCTAAATATAAATAGAAATACCAAGGGCCGCCAGAGGCACGTTATATGCGATTTGATTGTACGAACGGGTCGGTATGCGGATTGGAATGATACAATGAATCGAGATTGCTTTTTAGAGGAGAGGAACATTGAATTGAAGCTCAACATTGAAGCTCGGAGAGGATTCGCTCCAGTCTAGTCTGATTTGGACGGTTGGATGATTCGAATGTGAGGGTTTTGCGAATATCTAATTGGAATCGTCCCTGGATCGGTATCAGCCAGCGGGATGTGGCATAATTGTTTAATTTGTCACAATTTCGCAATTCTGAGGAGATTGATTTCGGGTTTGATGTTTTTCGACTCAGGAATCTGGAAATTTGAAATCATGACAGGGATGGAGGAGACAACAGACAACGGGGATAAGAATTTCAACGATTAGGCGTGCTGATCAATTATTTTGGTGCAGTAGTTGAGGAAGACAGCGTGACGTCGGCGTGGGGAGTGTTCAATTTTTATTCCAGCACTGCCATGTTCAAGTCCTGATCCTTTTGACTGAAGGTTTTCAGAGTTCTTGAATCTGAAGATGCGAATCCAAAGATGCAGTCCACAGCCTTTAACCCGACTTCAGTTGACCCGGTTTTGCGAAGGATTAGTTTTCAGGCTTTCACCTCAATCCCTTTTAGCTGACAACTTCATTTTGTAATTCAGAATTCAAGACTTTGGATTTTTCTGAAATCGGGAAACATTTCTGCCTTGCATGTGGAGCCTGAAGTCAGGATTGATTGAGGTACATTTGATACTCTTTCAACTGCCAGATTCCGTTGTACTTGGTGTGTATGATAAGGGTAAAGAAGCCGTTTCTTAAGGCATGCTTGGCGAGGAAAGAGGAAAAGACTACGGAGGGAAGAATACGAATTGCCGAAAGAATGTAAAAATCTGCATCTGCATTGACTGCAGTCGCCATGGCCTACTCCATGTCACGGTTGAGTTCGTATAAGATTTCGCAAATCCGGGATACAAAGAGGTGACTCATGCTCGAGCTAACGGTTAACAACTTCGTGCCTGTCATGAGGAAGCGTTGTAGGCGGCCAAGTCATTTCGCAAGTAGAAGTGAGAGAAGAAGATAAGCTTGGAAATAAATTCATTCAAGTAGCGACAATTCTGACAGCTTTCTTTGCGAAAAGTTGCAAAATCTCAGCCTTGACTTTAAGAAAGAATGCAGAAATATTTGCATTGGTCATGACTGTGAAGATAACTGGGTGAGTATGAGAGGAAGATAGTACGGCGTCGTTGAAGAAGTTGAAAAAGGAAAACAAGTACGATCTTATTCTCACTCAGTAGGAAATCTTTTTAGGGCATCTCGTGAATTTTTCAAGAATTGCTGACTTGATTGCAAAAGCCTTGGATTTTCAGCCAAGTGCAAGGCTCTGGTTGTAGATTATCCATGTAAGTGTCACGTACACAATCTTGATGTACATATGTTGTAAAGATGCTGGATACGTTACTGAAACCCGTAGTGTACAAATTATAGGCCTGATACTATCTTTATGTTGCGGAGCTGTGACTCAGAGTAACGTTGGTACGGAAGGAGAAACGGTGGCGCTTTATGTATTGGGGGTGATACCCGAGTACGTAGTACGTGATCGTGATATGGCGTTCAGCAGAGACTTTAGACGACCCAGGGGAGCTTTTACAAGGTTCTTATGACTTAGATGTGGATGGTGGGAATGGTCATTGGGATAGGATATTGTGGCTTAGCCCAAGAGTCGATTACAAGATGGTGTGGTCGTGATACAGTCATTTGTCCCACCGTGTCTTTGTTTATGTTGGACTGGAGTTGGACGTGAGCAGAGGAATGTAATAGAATAGGAAGAATTGAGTTGGAAATGAAGTAGTTTCCTAGCAATACAATGATGTGAATGGCCTGAGTTGGAATTCTAGGTGGAGAAGTTGAGCTTGTTGGACTCTCTCTCGGCTTTTAGAGTCGGACTTTCTGTGGAAGGTGCGTTTGCTGAGAAAGATTCCCCTGGAAGAAAGTAAACGAAAGATAATGAAGGGTGTCGGAACTAATCTCGAGTTTTTATCTGTAGATGGTTCTCATTTGTTCCCTGGACTGTAATAATCCTACAGGGTTCTTCATCGACTCTAGGGTCGGATCCAAGAGATAGGAGGAAGGATGAGCTCGCGTGCACCATTGGATTACAACGCCGTCTGTACCAATGACCATGAATACGTAGTGAAAGTCTCTCAGCGTGCTTTCACTCTGTGTACACTTCAGTTCAGTGGCTCTCATCAGGCTCAGAGCCTCAGTCCTTGAGCGGAGCAGGCCAGGCAAGGGTTTGGACGCTGGGATGAAGTGAATTGGTATTTCGGGCGCATTAGCCAGCGGTTTAGAACAGAGACGTTGATACCTATTCCAGCGTAAGAATTAAAGAAGATTGGGTGACTGGGAGAAGTGTTTGGCATTATCAGAGCGTGATGGCGGCAGGGATCATGGACGGAAGTGTGTGGCTCCCACAGATATCTGTTGCCGCTCACGTAGACGTAATCATTGGAGGATCTTACCGGCAGGCAGACATGGGAGAAAAACGTGCTTCTCTCTCGGATTTCTTCTCCAACTGCATGTATGTGGGTTAAACGAGCGGAAAACTCTGAGTTTACCCGAAGCCCAGGAGCGGAACTCCTTTCTTGAGATTCTAATGTTGTCTGAGGTATAGTCTCGGTCTGGTCTTCACAAATTCGAGGTACAAATGACCCGGGATGAAAGACGGGAGCGTGGGCTGGATTTGTGCGGAAATCTTTGAAATCAAAATACAGATTTGTTGCGAGAGACTCTTTAGCCTCGAAGTCGGGTAGTGTTCTAAACCTAACCTGGTGTGACTCAGAATTTAGATTTTTTGCCAATGCTAAACCAAAGGAAAAGGTCGAAGTCCCAACATGCATCGGTAGTTTTGTATGTACTCGTCCCCCCTCAGTCTGTCTCTGACCTGCTCTTCGAAGTTGTGTTCTGAGCCCCAGGTTTTAGTATTCTTCACGTAAGCAAGTAACTCCTGATCAGCGGCTTCTGTGCATAAATACAACAGTCGTAGTCTCTCTTCCAAAAGCATGTACTGGTGATCTTAGCTAGATTTACGAAAAGATTAAGCCTGAATAGTTAGAGGTCTGGAAGGACGGGATTGTGGCTCTGATAAGGTCGCTGTGATTCAGTCATTGGTATTCCGAGCAGCTTCCGCAGAACCTGAGAAGGAATCAGGGGGTTTTATCAGGCCACAAGAGCTGGAGCTTGGGCTGGAAGTGTCGCTTAAGATTAAACAAGGGTTGGTGAAGGAATAGGAGACGTTTACCGTTTAGCTTAGAAAAGATAACAGGAATGGGTAAAGGAGAACACGAAGCCTGGGAGACAAAAG
>VRMD01001478.1:0-16862 GCA_009872375.1 Sminthurides bifidus
GGTTGTTTTTTGCTGGATCCTGATAGTCAGCTCCCACGAATTTACATGATTGCTCCTTACAAAGAGAGAGAGAGAGAACGCTGGAAAAAATCCATGAGCCAGAGATGAGGTTCCTGATTACTCAGTCAAAAACGCTGACACTTGCTGTCTAATTTGTGGAGTCTCAACAGCATGCAATTTTAGCTCATGTCTGGACCGAACCACCGCATTATTGTAAACTAATGCAGGATTTGAACTAGTCCTGGTTGAATACCATGACATACGAATGATATTCAATGTAGTTGTTTCTGTCAGACAGTAATTAGTAGCTGCTTCGAGTTTAATACCCTTGGAAGTGGCAATTGTTTCGTTGGGAAGGAAGGAGAAGTCGTTTTCCTCGCTTGTACCTCACCACGGCTAAAATGATTAGGCGAGGACAGTTTCATGACAGGGTTTAGCTTGTAAATTATGTTTTTGCTTGTATACTGGTGTGAGAGATGATTTTATGTCCTTCACGGTGTTGAGTGGAAGAATACAAGTCTCACGGCTCACAAATCATGGTGGTGAAGTCGCTGGCTCGGGTAGTGAGAAATGGTTTACCTGTGCAAATGTAGACAGATGTGTTTTTGCGGGCAGTGCTTCCTTACTCCTGCAATACTTGCTGAAATGATGAAAGATGTTGCGAAGTTCCAACTTGGTGACGAATAATTCACCATGAGGCAGTGTACTGGCCGCAGCTATAAGGGGAATGGATGCACATGCCGCTTCATACGGCTACTTGACGTGAACTAATTAGCCGAAGAGAGGACTTTCTAGCTTTCCATGCCAGTAAAGTTGGGCAGAAATTACATCACCAACGGCCTTGATCAAAGATGCATGGGTTGTGTAACAAGGTGTAGGAAATAGCAAGGGTTGAAAATGATCCAGCTAGAGACGAGGTCTGTTCCATCCAGGATTGTGCTTTTTAATTCCTCTTTGCTGAAAAGTTATTCCGGTGGTTTCTATGCTATTACCCTTTGGAAAGCTGGGATTGGATGACGCTAACCATGAATCTGGGTTACCGTAGAGACGCGTTAAACTTTGAAGTTGTACATTAAGCTCCGGAATTCCTTTGACATTTGGTTTCCTAGAAACGGAGTCAAAAACTCCGGATTAGAAGAATTGCGTAAGTGGGGAAGACGAAGCATGACGAGAATTTCCGGCAACTTGTGATGAGGAATTGATGCGTCTGTCGCGTCATTTCAAATTGGATGTGGCACGGATCTCCTACCTGTTCGGGACTTGTAAGGATGCAAATGTAAAAAGTTGTATTTAAAATCCTGGAGTGCACACCCCACGTTCCCAGGTTTACATGACGTGGTTGACAGGAGGGAGATAAAGTTGCTCTCTTATCTAAATTTGTGTGCAAGTTGGCTTGTCGGAAACTTGAAGAGAAGGAATAAGAAGATGACTCTTCGGATTCATCTGAGTGGCAGGTACAAAAATCGATTATTGCCTCATGTGTTGCATCCGTGTTTGTCCGTGAAACAACTTTCGTTAAAGTGTGCTCCCACGCAGAATGGCATAACCGTGTACCGTGTGCATGTGCAACTGATACTTTTGCAGGAAGATTTGCTCTTTCGCAATCCCACTATTGATTATACGCACGATGTAGCCAGTGAAGCATCACGTCAGGAGTCACACGCTCTGAAAGAAGTGAGTTTCTACGGAACTGCGGGTCGCAATTTTACAGATAGCTTCCTTGTCAAGCTGAATTGGTATGATCGATAGCTTACAGGCATACTAGAATGTCCAATTACTTGTGGCATCGGTAAGCGATTGCTGGTCTATAGTCAGAAACATGTCTTTCCACTGCGTCGTTGGTACTGGTGTACTTCGTAGTGCAAGCGGTTGAATGCCATTTACATTTCTCGTTTCTACGTGACATGTTTCTCATGCAGTACCACTAAATTTGTAAAGGAGGCATCGTGTAGCTAGCCCTGTCCAATCTTCTTAAATTGTTTAGAATGGTTGGTTTTTCGGACTACAAGGTGTCCTATTAGCTTAACTGGGACGGTCGTCGAGCAGTGTACTTGAACTTGTGGCTGGGAGGACATGTTACTTAGCCTGAAATATGTTTTTGTTGATCCAAGGTGAAATTTCTAGTTGAATTTGAGCCCTGGGTGAATACCGTTACATTGAATTAATCCAGATCGTTCTCCGCTACAATCTGTTGAATGGTAACCAGTTAAGCCCAAGTCGGACGTGGAGGAAGTTGAGGGAAATAATGAGGGTTTTATTGTTTCCGAGAATCTTCGCTTATTGCAAATTCATTAAAGTCCGTGTAATTCCGGTCGCTCGTAAAGAGTCACCCTCGTTATGAGCTTGATCCGTGGGTTTCCGATTACGAAGTCTTATATAGCTTACGGACAGGTTCGTACGTACCCTGTTCAGTGCTGTTGGCTCCACCGTCCGTTTTCTAAACTGAGAGACAGCTAAAAGCAAGTGAGGGTGATGTAGGAGAAGCAGACAAAGTTTCGTGTGGCATAATATTCCTTCTAGTTTTATTTTAATGCAGTAAACACGGAGCTAGTCAACAAGCAGTAAAATTTAGCCGACCGTAGTTCACAGTTATTAGTTTTACCGCCTGGCACTATCCATAGCAGATAGTGATTGAGGCAGGAGAGCATTAACGACGCGCTTTATCTGTCAGACAAAGGCTTTCCCAAAGCATTCATTACACGAACATTAATTTTTAGAATATCGCCGCACATTTTATGGCCATCCGGTAGTGTGAATGGTGTGTGGGGAGACGAGGGTAGCAAAATCGGTACATTTTCGGCTTTTCCGCAGCATTTTATGGCATTCTACACAACGGATCCACTGTCTAACTATCCTTACCGCCCGCTCCTCCGAATCCGGACTGTGCCACGGCCGCAGTGTCTTTGACAACTGGCTCGTTTGCCCTTGGTGTTTGCGCTTGCCACCCCGTCCTTGTCGGTGGTACGTGGTTGTGCTGAGCTATTTTTTTACACTGAATCTAAATTTACGCACGTATGATTGCCTGCATTTAAATGCGATTATTCAATAGATGTTGCCCTCTAAAGGAAGTGAGGCGTTGGGAAATTCGGGTGCATCAGCGTCATTGAGCATTGTAAGCTGGGCATGTACGACAGTATACCGGGTAGGAATTCTCGTCTTACCGCCTCATGTCTGCTCTCCATGTCTTCCGCCCACGGGCTTGCATAATGGTAGTGGCGGAAGGTGGAAAATGAAAGTTTGGTGATACCGTCTGGTCTCCCTTTTTCGACGCCAAACATATTGTACGCAAGTAATGAGGCTTGACAATGGTCTTGGAGTAATTTTGCACGTTCATCTGATCTCGTTGCATCTCAGGCACGATCCTCCAGACAAGGTACATACACAGCTTAGACCTTGATGCAGGGAAACTTTTACCGGAAGCTAAGGGTGCATTCCTCAGTCGTGGACAATTCATGCTTCCCGGTACAGGAAATGAAAGGCGGAAGTTTGTTGGATACAAACTTAATTTTTCGCAAATGCCAAGAGAGGGATGCGAAAATAAATATTGGAAACAGCAACTTTATTGCTAATCGATATGCGATTACTCCATGGTCCTACCACAGATCCTTTGTCTCAAGTCTGTTTGTCTATCAGTCCAGGGTTGTTGAATGTCTGATGTAGGTGTAATTTGAGGAAATTGTTGAATTTTCATTACGAGCTAATTTGAATTCCTGACTGGCTGTACATAAGACTGGTGGCTCTCTCGTTTACTATGAAATTTATTCGCTTCTGTCTGCCAGATGTGAGGATTCTCAGCGCTGGAGCGCTGAGTGAGCTTGAGCGTAAAAATTTTTATCTTTCGGTTTTCTTGATTTCAAAAGCGCGATTACGTGTCATGTAGCCGAGTCATCGTAAGGAAGGAACGGGAACATAACGAACTGTGAGGGTAGAGGAACAAGATCAGGGTCGGGGTTGTTGTATTGTAGGCACAAGGACAACTTGATTGACCAGATCATTTCGTGAATGCGTGCTATACAGTTTACGAGCGTATGGCAAAGCTTGCGTCTCTATCCCTCTTGCCGGGTAATTTCGGTGAATCCACTCTTCCAGTGAGTAGGCCTGTTAATCTGGAAAATGGCATATGGAAGGCGTTTTCATCTTTCCACGTCTATCAAGCCCTAGCCGTAGGTCAGCGTCACGCTCTTTCGCTCTGTTTGGGAAACTTCGGGTTTCTCCCTTTCAACCTGGGACGTAAGTAGGCCTTGGTGTGTGTGTCTGTTCTGCGAGCTGGTTTGAGAAATCAACACGGTTGTTCATAAAATGTGGGAGTTTAGTAGGAAGGAAGGGAGTGGGACACGGGAGCAATAATATTTTTTGAATGTACCATGTAGCACCAAGTCAGCAGGCAGTTTGAACAAAAGGAGAATAAAAGGAGTGACGCAACTGACTGCGAAGGGGATGAGACAATTTGATCATGGTAGCCGTGTGGCCGACGTCCAATCTTGATTATTTGGTAAATTATGACATGCGCATTCAATCAAATAAATGTAATAAGCGTAATGCGTGTACTTGCAGTACTTTTGGGCTGATGGTGCGGTTGAAAGGCGCTAGGTTGGACGCTGACTGTGATATTTACATACTGTGGGTTTTGCGAGGATGCAATTACGGTAGGCCATCACAATGCTCGGCTTCAGGTGATCGGAACAGGCTCGGAAGTAATGCAATTTAATGCTTCATCGTGTGGAGTCGTTGGAGGCGGGTGATATATTCCGACATTTATAGGTTTGACCAGACTTGATCAAAGGGTTTTCAATTCCAGCCAGCTCGCTCTGCCTTGTTTGCTTTGCAGTACAGGATGTGTAAGGAGCTGTGTGATCATCACCATCCGCCTGCTTTCCGAACTGGCATTGGCGTAGCTTGGCTACGAAGTAACTCAATATTAATCCCTTTGAGTTGGATATGTTTGAGCTGGCTTAGCTGCTGGGTGGAGGTGAATAAAAATGCAATAATAATAGCAGTGCTAGTAATTCACGAGCCTCCCGGCCTTGGTAATCTAATATAAGAATAATCGCAAGTGGAAAAAAGGATGGAGGGTCGGAGGAGGCATTGTGGCCAGACGCAGACAGAGAGGAGGGTGGGTTTGTTGGCGTTGGCACTTGGTCGCAAGAGGAAGGCGACAGGGTCGTTGCATTGGCGAAGGTTAAGGGACGGAAGACTTGCTTATTACAAAAATATAAACACACTTACGAATGCATGGGTGCAAAAAAGCACTCGTACTGTAACTCACACTCGAGTTCACTTAATCCGGCAGTGGTCAGGTTAATACACTTCGCTTTTTTATCGTCCGTTAAGCCGGAGATGGGAAGTGGGTATGGTCGCTGGAGTCGTCTTGCTAATGCTCAGATTATTCATGGCTTTCCAGGACAATAAAATTCAAATCCCGCTCCGACACAAAGGTCCGAGAGCGAGTGATCAAGCTTGGGATGCGGATCAGCGTCTCCATGGACTGTTGCGGATGAGGAAGGGGGCTGAGAATATTATTGTGATTCGAAAATTCTGAAGGACAGATGTTCAATGATTCGCTTTTCATATGGGGAGAATAATATCCACTTAAAAAAGCCCTGGACCGTCACTCTCACTCGGGGTAAAGTTACCACGAGTCAGGGACACCTTCACCCAAGCCGTCCCGGAGCAGGGCGAGGCAGTGCTCTCAAAGGCTACTGAAGGGGATGAAGGTTACTTTTCCAGACCGACTATTTACTCAGGAAGGCATGAATATGAACGGAGGCAGAAACTGTGAAACCATAACGGGCGTTCTGTTGGCACACGAAATTGTGGAGTAGCTCGGGGTCGCTCATTCATTGGGAACAATGCTCACAATTAGCACGTGCCATATGGTATCAATACAACTTCGTGGCAAGTAGGTTAAAGCGAACCCAATCCGCTAATCATTCAATCATAGGGGATGTTTCCGGTAACGTTCTGGGATGCTGAGGTGCCGACCCGGTGCCGGTGATTGCCTCCAATTTTCTCAATTTTAGGCAACATGGATGCAAGAACGAGGGAGAGAGACTCTTAGAATCCTGTGCTCCTACAAGTAGTGTGTTCAGGACTATTTTGTCTCGTTACAGCCACAACATCTTAGCATTTGGTTGGGTTTATCGTATTGAGGAGAGAGCCAGGTGAGTTTCGACGTTAGCTGGATATAAGGGCACAATACAACTTCGTGGCAAGTAGGTTAAAGCGAACCCAATCCGCTAATCATTCAATCATAGGGGATGTTTCCGGTAACGTTCTGGGATGCTGAGGTGCCGACCCGGTGCCGACCCGGTGCCGGTGATTTCCTCCAATTTTCTCAATTTTAGGCAACATGGATGCAAGAACGAGGGAGAGAGACTCTTAGAATCCTGTGCTCCTACAAGTAGTGTGTTCAGGGCTATTTTGTCTCGTTACAGCCACAACATCTTAGCATTTGGTTGGGTTTATCGTATTGAGGAGAGAGCCAGGTGAGTTTCGACGTTAGCTGGATATAAGGGCGAGGAGGGACAAACGTTACGTAAGCAGGGTCGGTGATGGAATCACTGCATGGAGAAACGGTAAAAGTAATGCGCAATGCAAGCACCCCGTGGACGGAGAGGATGATGGATTGGGCTCCTTTGTTCCTTGAATGAAACTGTTCTACTCAATTGAGATTTCTCGCTCGGATGAATCTTCGATGGTTGAGGTCGGCAACAGTTTTAAAAGTTAATGTCTTTGCGGAGCTGGACAAAGCAATTTTTCATCCCTCTGTTTTTTTACAAATTCTTAAATCCGATCAGCAACCATGAGCGAAGCATCCGTAGCCGGCAATAAAAGTTGGAGATTAGCAGGCCGATTTAGCTATTTTGATTCCAGAACGGGGGATACGTTTACCTACTACTGTGTTTCAAGTGATTCCTGCAGAGTTCCGTTCAGGTCTTGCTCATGCCTTGTTTGGGAACTGAAGAGATTTGAAATAAAATAAAATCGAGATTACCGTTAGTTCGTGAGGTGACGCGGGAGGCAATTCCGTTGCAGCTTGCAGTGTCCATTGTTAGGCAAAGCGCAGGAGATTACGAGGTGAGGAGGGTGAAAGCGTTTGGCCTTTGTTTTTCTACTTTCTTATCCTGGCGGTGGAAGCGTGCGTTTGATTTGTATCTGAAACGTGAGTGAGATCTGAGGGCAGCGAGTAGCTGAAGCTGACATTGAGAAAGAAAGCTAGAAGGTGATTACGAGCCACACACACACTCTCGCTCCTTGCTCGAAGGCTCGAAGGTGCTGGATGAGAAAGATTGAATGAGAGCGACCGGAGAAGAGGAGCAGGGAGTCGGAGTGAATAGCTCCGATTTCCGGCCAGTTTCATTAATTCTTCAGAGGCGAAGGAGTGATAAGAGGCGTCTGGCATTTAGTTTGATTGTGAGAATTTTCATTGTTATTGAATTGTTAAATGAGATGGTGATGCGAGAAAGCAGTTGTTGGCCTGGTTGTGCAATACTTGTGCCTCGGTAGGAATCTATTAGCGGAGTGAGGTGGATCCACATTAATTTGTAGGATACGCTTGGGTATAATAGCTCTGCCGTTCCCTTTATCCATTTCCAGCGCCATTACACATTGTGTCCGATAGAAGGCTCAGTGGTAGACAAATATTAAGTGCACTACAGGGCAGACCCCCTGGATTTCATGGTTTCTGCTCCAGCGTGCTGGCCTCTCTTCCGTCCGGGAAATCGGACAGCCTGTTCCGGCTTCCAGCCACACAACCGTCCTCCTTTCAAGATGAATGCCGTAATGCACTTTATTCAGATTTGGTTTACATTCCAGCTCGTACTACGACAATTCATAATAATCACGAACCCCGGAGCTCGCACGAGGATCAGAGTGGTGGAAAGGACCAGTCTGGACTCGGGAAACGATAGATTGAAACAGAAGGACTTTACCAATTCGTTACTTCGCAGCAGCGTGCCAAGGGCCGAATCCGCTGGATACACCATCCTGTCCTGTGGGCCATTAAACTAATACGTTCCTGATTTTAAGCCCAGTTTAGTCTTGCCATTAACTTCGGGGAGCATCATGAGCGAGCTACACGCGTCTTCCATTCCTTGTCCCGTTCACGGAGCGTGGAATCCCTCGTTTTCACAGACTCTTCTGATGGAGTAACTTCTGGTTGAGACCGGACTCGGATATACGGATACAACAAGGCCGGAGGCAGGCCAAGGGGCAGGCGTTCAAGGGCGAAAAGTAGTTTATTGGATTGTTAGAATTCAGAAAAATGAGCTTCTGTCAATCCTCCGGACGATAAGCGGGGGAGGTGAGGGCAATGAGTGGCAGAATGAATGCGGACTGGAAACATTTGTCTTTGTCGTCAATGTACGATCCGCTCAAGTGGTTCTGTCCGTGTGTGGCAGCTCTCCACTTCTTCCTTCGTACACAGCCCCTTTCAGAAGCTAATGATGGAGCTCCAGTGACTGCGAAGTTATTAAGCTGAACTAACTGCCAAATCACGTCCCTTGGCGGTGCTGAATGGACTGGGACTTCATTTAGATGGAATCCATGCACAGATTAAGTAATGAAACAGGGAATGGGACTGCCATGGGTAGCAGCATTTGCAATTTTAAGTGATGGGTCAGCGGTTCGTGGAGATTGCAGCATTTCTTCCTCTCTTTCTCTTTTCATCCATGTCCTTGGAACGTCCCAGACAGACTGCGTGTGAGTGACCGTGTTCAAGTAGGTCACCAAGTTGTCAGGTGACCGTTTGGCGAGGGACAGCCGTCTGGAATATTACGCCTTTCTCTCAGGCTTTAAAGTATGTGCAGATTCTTCTTGGAAGATAAACAGGGATAGAGTCTAGAAAGGAACTTGGACGAATCCTACGTTCATTCTGGAAGAAAAAGCTCATAATTTTTTCATGTTGTTGGTGGTACCGGGTCATTCTAGAACAGTTTCAGGGACGTGATCCAGGACTAGCTGGCTGACAAACCATAGTGTTTGCGTTCCATACCGAATTCCTTCACTTATTTTGTGTTGTACTATTTGAGAGAATCGTCGATGACTACGCCGCACCTCACTTGAAATGACTGTTGATCAGCAACTAGTTTGCTTCTTCAAAATTCGCTAGCGTCAATGTTGCCCTTCTAGGTGAATTGGTGAGGCAGATGCTGTTAGCTTTAGCTCAAACAGTGACAAAGCCGATTTTTGCGAAAATGGACCTGATTGGGCCATAGACACAGACCAAAACACATGTAAAGGATTGAAATGGTCGATGCATCTGCGATAAATTCATGCATATTTTGAAAATTCCGTAACGTTGCTATGCTACAACCATTTTAAGTTCGGCTAAACGATTCAGTCGCTATTTTGATACCACCTTGAAACGTTTGTAGAGGCGTTGGTTTTGGCATGAAAAAATCCATTTCTACCGGCTAAGGCAATCTCTCATGCTCGAATTGTGCGTAAATCTTGCAGTTTGATTTGCAATATGAGGAGCAAGGCTACCATCGTTGGGAAATTTGGCAGGATCTTCCGCCGAATCTGGGTTTAGGTTTAGGAGAAGTTGCTGTAAGAGCTCAACTATAATAAATTGTGAACCAATTACGAGAATCTTTTCTGGAATTCTTACAGGTCTTGTATAATCTCTTCCTTCCGGAACTTCGGGAAGGAACTTGCGTTGGCACGGGAGCGAAGATCCTCCATTCCAAATTGAAATGTAGAATCTTCGAATCCCAAGAAGACTTGAAGGAAGCTTTGCTGCTGGGATGTAAACGCTACATAGTGTTTAGGCACGACGAGCATCAAGAAAGTTTAAAAATACTCCTTCCGCCTGTTTTTGGAACTTGCTGTATAGCTTAACGGTATGGGAGAATTTGACTCTTGTTTCATTCCACCTGGCCCTCTTCCGACACCTGTAATCCTGTACGCGCATGAGGACGACGTTACGAAATCCCTTGTATATCTTTTGTAAACCTAGAAGTAATCTACTAATTACTAGGAGCATGTTCACCGGAGAATTTTCAGATTCGGGCAAGGGATTGAACTTTGTCTCAAAGCCCTTGTTGCCGACTGTCGCTCGCAAGCCGCGCGCATTTCGGTTAGAAATAAAATTAAACGATGGGAACACATTGTAAGACGTTTTTCCTCCGGGAGATGCTGTACTAAGAAAACGTTTCATATCATATATTTATTGCAAAAATAAAAGTTTTACGCACGAGCCATTCTTAAGTAACATATGGGGCAGAGATTTTCTTTCTATATACATCCGTCCTCTCGCGAATCTCAGTCTAACCCTGCAGACCCGACTCTGCGTCCCACACTTGAATCTTCTGTGGAGCGACGATTCCCCTACGTTCGGACGATTATTCGGCAACTACCAGATCCCGCACCATTTCACAGCTTCCGCTAGAACTCCCCTCACACACACACACACATCCTTTACAATATGCTACGACGAATTTTTGAAAATATGAGCTTTGCAGGCGAAAAAATACGACAGCATGAGCACTCAACTTGCTTATTATTAGACATGAAAGCTTTCCATTACATGTTTACGACAAAGAAATGTAGTTTTTATTTGTAATAATTTCGAAATTTAAAGACATAGCGTATACTCAACGTCAGGAGCTTTTAAACCGGCCTTTGTGAGATTTTACAACCTTCTCTCCCTCCTCGAGGATTTTGTTAAGATAAAAGTTGGGAAATGGAGGCGTTGTTTCATCAAGTTGGATAGTTTCTATTGCATCAACCGGTGTTTTTGATTCGTGGAACTTGTTTCTTCGTCGTGACACTCTGGTATTTTTAATGCAATTCAAAACTGAGGCTTCGAAAATGAATTGTCGCATGAGCGTATTCTTACCACCGAATTCCATAAATTAGGAAGAACGTAGTAGAAATTCCAAAACACAGTCGACTATCTCCACGAGCAAATAAAATTCAGGTTACAATGGCTACAATTTTAGTGAGGAATAATTGCGTGTCGTTTGTTATTCTCATTCGCCAAAACTTCTCCCAGGACAACCTTAACATTCCAACAAGTTTCGCGTGAATTGTAGATGGTTATCTGTACTCGTGTCCCGTCGTTTGCATACTTGTGTGTCCATTAGAATGAAGATGTTTGTTTCAGATGAGCAGCGTCCTGTCCCCATCCCAGGGATTCATAGAGGCAAACAGGTGTGCATGGCACGAGCTAATCTGACAAGCGAATCCGCATGAGTTTTCCGCCTGTCTCGTAACTTCAGATGAAACAATTGCCGACCGAGTAAAGGAGGCGTGTGCACACTTACTGTGCTGTATCAGGGATGAGGTGGTCGTCTTGGAATTGCATGACACAGGCTGTTGTTCTTGGACTGGAAATCTTTCCGAACCCAAGTTCGCATTAGGGTTGGATCGGCATCTGCTGTTTTTGCAACCCCCCGCAAGTGAGGGACAAAAATGCAAAATATTCGCGGGAGATTTACGCCCTGTGTGCCTGTCAGTAACCGGGAATTACTACGACAGCTTGGATTTGTGGGAAAAAATTGTATGAAAAACTCCTAATGTGACGTTTTTCAACGATACTTCAAGGAGGAGCAAGTCCGCAAGGGATTCTCGCAACAGTATAGTGTGGTGAAGGCATGGTTTGTGTACAGTTTTTGTCAGGCTTTATATCGGGATAGTAGCATGCCATCATGGGCAGAAGGGGTCTTCACAGCAAGTGAAGTGTCATTACTTGCAGGACTGGAGACGAAACGGAAGTTTATATTACATTGGCCTTGAAGGAAGTCATTTGACTTGAACTGGCGTAAAGTATACACGAAGTGAGACAGAGAGAGGAGAGAGAGGAGAGTATAAATCCTAGTTATGACAGAAGCATATGAATTCGTTATTGTTACACTGGTCCGTGTTCTTAACTGCTGATATTTTTGATTCAGGATCAGATTTGCTTATCTTGCGGAAGATTTCACAATAGGAAGCAAATAAGCAGAGACTGTTTGTCTCCGAAATAAATTATCCCGAAATCAGGGACAGGAAACTTCACATATGTGTGTTTGGCTTTCGGGATTATTTATTCATGTCCCTGCTTTTCATGCATGTGACGCTCCGCATTCAAACGGCAGAAGGGACCGGACTTTTTAAATGGATTTGTATTGGGCTTGGTCTTTTTCCCAACTTGTTTAGTCCTTACAAGAGCGTTATATTATGTTATATTGTGTCTCTGCCACTGAATTATGAAATGAAGCATCCTTGCCGTCAGCGCGGCTCATCTGCTCCGTTGTCATGTAGTGAAAATGCTGGTGTTGCTTGTGCCTCAACATTGGAGAGAGTGCAGTGTGCAATGGTGATTGTCAAGCCCTTGTACTGTTAATATTTTTAATGCCTTCCCTCGGATAAAGGCCAGTTCTGTTCACGGCTCAATAGAGCCGTTAAAGAGAGGCGAGGGAGCGTAATTGAGCTAACGATTGCCACATTGTCGAAATGGTTGAAAATGGAAAATTATGCAAATCTGTCGTTTATTCTTCCACTTTCCCATCCGCCAAGTAACCGCACTGCTTCTGCTCCAATAAACCCACTGGTCATGAATTAACTCAAGTGCAGTCAAGGGATGTTCCCAGTCTCGTATCCCAGCCTTCTCTGGTCTGTCACTCAGGCAGTCTTGTAAACTTTCTTTGTCCGGCCTTTGTGAGGAAAGTAGCCACTTTGTAACCATCTTCCGCCCACTGTTTGTCCTGCTGTTACGGAAACTTGCAATTGTCTTTTTTAGTGCTTACGCAGGCTGAATTCCCTTTCTAGGACTGGGTAGAGTCTAAAAGTAGAACAACCTGCGGATTTGAATTGATGGATTGCGTAAGCCACTCAATCGGAACCGGGAGTGAAACACCTGATGCGTCTCCATCATGTCTTTCATTTCGGTGCATTCCATTCCAAGGTTGTGTTTGATCAGCTCATCGGTTTCCCCGGTTCATCATTGGAGGTTCATCAAGGAAGCCAGCCGTAGCTTAAGTCTGGTATGAGCGATCATTGGCATGAAAGATGATTCCCAAATATTGGATCAAGAGTCAGGGTGTGAATTCAAGTGTAGCAGATCTCACCACGCGCTTTTACCCCTTGAAGAGGTCTGGAGGAAAGCGCGAACGGGTTTCACCATAACAGTTGGGGAAAGAGTCTTCGCACTCAGATTCTCCACGCTGTTATCCACTGCACTGGTAGAAAGGCAGCAGGGGCTGACACCACTCCGCATTATTGCAGGAGCACGATCTCACCACAATTTCAAGGGTAGTTCAGAGTTCATTGCTTGATCGCCCCTTATTCAGAGGGGTAGGCAGGGGTACATAGTAGCTTTCGCTTTACATGTGTCAATTTTAAGACCGAATTGTATACATTTGCTTTACTAAGCTGGGCAAAAGAGTTCCTCATCCCAGTTGAGACCATTACAAAGAGAGGAGGAAGAGCAAGCAATTACCCGAATCCGGGTCTCAGGCCGGCAGACACACCACGGTCGTCGTCATCATCTTCTTCGCTCGCTCCTTGTAAAATGCGAGCTCGTTCCTCCCCGAGTTAATGGAAGGGAACGCGCGGTAAATCCCGGAAACTAAACCGTAGTGAATTTATCTTGCTTTGATTTCCAAACAGGGGTGTTCCAACTTGTAATATTGAATGGCGGCTGAGCGTAATATGGGAATGGGCGCATGCATATTTACATATTGCACCCATTCGGATCTGAGATAGCGAGTAGCTCTAATCCGTCACTTGCCATAACCAAGTTACTTGTATTTAGTCTCGGCAAGGATGTGGGACCACGGACTGGGGTGGCGAATGCACGCGGGAATTATTCTGCTGATTGCTGAATACTTCTGGGGACTGAAAATCATTCGTTATCAATAGGTTCTCGTTCATCGTCCGATCCGACGTCATGTACGGAGCGGGAACCTCGATCTGTTGGATGGCCGACGGATCCATCCCATGTCCACTATGGCAGGGCAAGTTGGAGTCCGGTATGGTGTAAAGCTCTCGAAGCAGTATCCCCGGTAACGGGTTTCAAGTTACAGAGATAAAAGAGAGAAAGATGATGCTCTTCCTATTTCGATGGTGGAAAGTTAGTGGAAAAATTGTTTCGTTTTCTGGAGCTTACAGTCGATAAAGTTCAGGAAAGCACATGATGGGATACGAGCGATGCATGCAACAGCCTCATCGTCAAGGATGAGTCAGTGAAAAGAAAAGTGTCCATTTTTTCATACATGGTATGCTCGGCTATCCCCTGTGGCTTGTTGAGCTTTACAGATTTGTTATTGGACAAAGGGATGTTTACTAAAGTGGATAGAGAGGAAACGGGAATCACCATGGAATTGCTCACAGTCACGAAGAACTGTGGGGGGAAAGTTTCCTGGAATAATGGCGCATATTGCACATTCCACCCTTGGCTGGGATCCGTAATTCCACTTCCTCGCCGTCTCCTTCTTCCGAGGGATGAGTCTTGGTTCTTACATAGCTCTCAGCTCTTTGCTTTTCTCCGCGTCTCCACACTCTGTACTTGGGCTAATCTCCGTGCTATACACTATCTGCTGTTTTTACTGCCTCAGCAGATCAACTCTGTTTTTTTACAGTTAGTGCCTCAGCAGTTGCAACAACTGCAGAAGACAACAATAAACTGGGAAAAGTTACGCAAGCATTAGGGAACACACTTGCAATCAGCCACTTGATCATGTCTGTTTGCTTAATGTTAATCTCTGGCGGTGGGGATAAAAAGGAGCTGTGTAACATAACGGCGGAGCAAGTGCGAAGGCGAAATTGCCGCCTCGAAATAAAAAATACCACAAGAGAAAGGGAGGGAGATACCGGACTAGAAAGGGCGAGGAAAAAAGGAGAGAGAAAGTACCGAAAACATACCAGAAGAAAGGAGGAGAAAGCACACAACAGGACAACCGAAGGGAACATCCGATCCGAAACAAACCAAAGCGGAAATCAACAAGCTAGAACGCATAACAAGGTTATTTACGTGCTAAATATTGTGGACTGGGGCCCACGAGTCCGGACTACCCGGGGCATAGCAGGCTATGGGTTACTGCGAGAGAGAACACTTGTGCAACATGACTGCCGGACTGGAGAGAGAGAGAAAGCAAAATTGTGGCACGTAGGAAATTCCCGAAAATGATAACTGCCAAGTGTTGGTGGTGGTACTGGTGGAGAGTAGATCCCATGGAGACTGGTATTAATCTTGGATTGGAGTGTGTAAGCCATCTGCAAAAGTATTTGGAAAATCTAAGCGGAAAAGTTGCACAATCCAAGGATTTCAACTCCCATACCCACTTTTAATTTAAGTCCAAATACCGAGCTGAAATGAACAACTTAACCCGATATTGTCGGCTGGGAAAAGTTACATCCATGGGCTGGAAATGAGTAATTGTATCAAGGGCAAGCCCATCTTCCCTGCCGTCAGTCCAGGAATGATTGCAGTGGGGTCGAAGGCGGAGTGATGGAAGACGTCGAAGACGAGGTACAAGTCAGCAGTTAATACGCCCGTGTCTGTCGGCAAACGGTCGTTGAAAGTTGTGCAGTGCATTGGAGCTTCCGATTCGGTGGTTCCTACTAAATTCCTCGGTGGGATTGCATTGCATCTAGTTAAGGTGCAGGCGTGTGGGGGAAGATGCAAAGAGGGATTGGTTATTAGTCTTCTTAAAGACATGAGAGAACAATTACGGAGGCTAAAGGGCAGGGGAAGCGGGTGATCTGTGAAGAAAGTAGGGTTCTATCTCCGCTTGCCTACTAAGTAAGAACTATGGGTTGAAATCACGAATCATTTTCATTACGAAAAGGTTAGGGTGAAACGATCATCTCTTCTTCCTGTTCGCTGGCAGAATTCCTTACTCTTACTATGTGAGCCATCTTTCTCTCGCTCACTCTCTCTCTCTCTCATTCCAGCATTATCAGTTGGGACCAGACCAGCCCCGGCGGAGAAAGAAAGCGGTAGGCTCTTTCTTCAGGGGTAATTTTACGCAAGCATGAATTAAGCTCAGTGCCGCACTTGAGTACTTTAATGTTCACAAGGTTGAGTGAATCAATTCCACGTCATGGCATGAAAATAGGTGGGGGCACGAACAGATAGTGTATCGCAAGTCGTCGTAGGGAACAAAATCTTATCACGAAGTATTTTCTCCTCTCTCAGCTTGTAAAACTTTCTCGGGGAACAAGTGCTCGTATATATACTAGACTAGTAACTAAGTTATGGGAATTGAGATGGAAAAGTGGCAAAGCGGCGGAAATAAGAGCAGGGAATTAACCCATGCAATGCGGGCGAGAGCGAATCCAACAGCCGACATGGATCCGACCAAAAGTATACTGCCGCCAAGCTGTAGCCTCCCTGCCCTCCTTCAGCTCTCCATGCTGGTCCTTTAATTCTGCCGGCATCTTAGTGTGGTTTAGATAGATTTAAGCAAACTTGGTCTTCGGAGACTGCTGAAACGTGATGGGATTCACTCAGCCGCAACTTTGGTCCACAGGAATAAAATAAAACACGCAGTTCTTACAAATCTACAGAGGAATCAACTAACTGATCTGATGTGGCAACTGGCAACAACCCCTCTTCCAAACTTGTACTTTTAATTCAGCCTCCATGGCCACTACTGTACTTGGAGCATCAAAGGATCGAATTTCAAACTTTGGCGTCACTTGACCGGAAGTTGTACATTGGAGTCATGTAATTTACTCTTTGTGCAAACCTACGTCCTTTCTCCCTTTAACGATTTAACGATACAAACTTGTAGCTAAAACTCTCGTTCGCGGACGCTTTGTCGGGTGAAAGCTCAATCCTTTACCAGCTCTCTTAGACTCTCCGTCTGCAGTCTGTGTGCCCTACGTACACGCTCTTCAAAAACTCGCCCAGGCCACAATTGCGTCTTGTCCAA
>VRMD01001479.1:0-16861 GCA_009872375.1 Sminthurides bifidus
CCGCATCTGACAAAGCTGCACTTCTTCCAAGGTTGCTGAACCCGAATGCAAAATTTTTTTACCCAAAGGCCAGCGTCTACTAAAGTAACTAAAGGCCCTATAGGAAGACGCCAGGATGGAAAAGTACCAGATGCAACTGGGGCTGCAAAAATTTTTTCCGAAGGCCCCAGTCAACTACGAATAGGAGACACAGAAAAATTCCAGTGGCTTGGGCTCAAATCCGACTAATCTGCAACAGCTTGGTGGTGTTCATAGCCTTTTGAGCGGGAAATTAAAGCAAATCTTGCAGCAATTACGAGAGGCGACGGAAGGAATTGTTGGTTTGAGAAACAGTACTGCTTGATGAAGGACGGAGAGGGGAGAAAGTGCCAAGTAATTTTCACCGGAGTGAAAGCACAAGTTGGTAGAATGTTCGGCAGACGGGCGCGAAGGTTATAAGAGTAAGGAGCTGGGCAAGGTTGAAAAAGAATTGTTGCCATTTAGGTGATGATTTGTTACAATTTTTCTCTCAAGAATGTTCTTCCTTGGGTTTCGACCATGTTCTCCGCGGGCAATCCGAGCGGATGATGAAGATGAATTTGTAACTTGTTTAACTTACTGGACCGGGGGATTACACAAGGATGGAGGATGTGTTAAGACTTAGCACATGAACACATGACAAAAATAACTTTATTACCACGTCTTCCAGCCCAAGATTAAAGTAGGCTTCCGCAAGAGGAGAAATGAAAGGAATTGTACATGTGCCTGAACCAGGACCCGGGACTCGGGCAAGAAATCATAAAGGAAGGAAGACGAGTTCTCTGGATTTGTCATTAAGAGGCGAATTTAGTCTGATGGATTTGAGAAAATGAGTTAATTCCAACGGAGGTAATTGTGTTTTAGGAAGATGATTTTTTAGATAAGCTCCAGATTAGGTTGTGGAAATTAGTAGTCGACGCTAATTTTATTAAGAATGAAAACAAGACCAGGTATACGACCCTTGAAACTCGACGTCGGTGCGAGGCCGGTTCTTCTTTCAAGTGCCTGAGGAAACAAAACAAAATGTAATGTACAGCTCGTCTCATGTAAACTTGTTTGTTTCTCCTTGATGAGTGGGACGGAAGTAGTGTGGATAAAATACAGGAGTACCTCAGCAGACTTTCTCCCGTACTTGGTATTTAGCTCTGTTGCACATTAGGGAAATTGCATTGTCTGTTACACAGGGGGTTAGAGGGGTAATGGGTCCGTAAGTGAGGAGGTTGGAGCGAAATGTTCTCGGCTTGATAGTTCCCTTGCGGTACTGTCGGCTTGTTCAGAGACCAATTTACTCGGACGAGTCTCGGCTTATTGTAGCACTTAAGACAATGTAATTTTCATGGTCTTCTGGTGTAACAACAGATTTGGCCAAGGCGAGATGAGGAGGAGGGGGGGGAAGTGTTGAGGAAGAAAACGTAATAACTTGCTTACTTTTCCCATCTACACTTCTCTCCAAAGGAGAAATACTTTGGTCAGCAGATGAGCCTTTTGACTGCAGTCAGATGAGTGTGAGGGCACAAGGAGTGAAGTCAGTTAAAAATGTTGGCGATGGCTTAAGAGCTTAGCATTGGACGGAGATGATGATTTAATTAGGGGAGGATTTCACCCCCGAGGTGGTTGCTATGGTTACTGAGAAGACTATGGTCTGTGGACTCTGGTATTCGTTCAAGATTGTACCTGTTGACCGAGATTGGAATGTTTGAATTGGGTTACAGAGATATTACTTGCTGTTGTTATTGATATTACCAGTGTCAGGGCTGTTTTGTTTGCTTACTATTGCTTGGGAGTATTGTATAGCATCTTCAAGCACCATGAAAAATAACAAGGTTTTTCAATGGTGCCAAATGAATACGATATGGGAAAAGTTGTTAATGTCTTTTGGAATAATCGCGTGTGTGGCGAAACAACAGTTTGAAAGGCCTGCACCCTAGCGATGTTGCTGCCTTTCCCGACTGGAAATTGGTCCCTGACCCCGTTTCTGGTGCTGGCAAAGTTGCGAATTAAAGATTGCATGATAACGGGAAATTGGAAGGTGGTTGATGGGAAAATTTTGAAAAATTGGACACGTAAGGCCATTTTGCAACCCGAGTTAAAAATTTAATCAGCAGTGTTGTTCAGGAAATCCTTTTTATAAATGTGCCTTCTCCAGCAGATAAATCAAAGTCTGAGACTAGTGTGCAGACAATTTGGACACTTTTTGAAATAATAATCCTGTTTTGGTCCCTGGAACGAGATTCAGTTGTCACCGCAGGGTGTTTAATCCCGGAAAAATCCGTAGGGTTACTGTAGTGAGCAATCTGTTTCGAACATGGTAGGACCCTGAACTGAAACTCAAAGAAGGTGTGTAAAGACATAGTTTTCCTTGCGTGCTTTCACCCTGGGAAGCAGTGGGTTAGGTGGAACTGTGGTTTTCGTTTTCATGTGGACAAACCAAGGACAATGAGGTAGTGCTAGCGGGAGGTCGGTTACCAGACCTGGGGAGAGAATGGCAAGGGGATGAGAATTCCCTCCCTATGATGAATTGCAAGATTTTTTCAAATTTCTTTAAGAAGATTACAAGAGATTGAATCAATTATGAAAGTTTGTCGGGCGGAAACTTTGGCCCTTTACGGGCCACAAATAAGTGTTAAGAATGGGCTGTGCCTTGATATTTTCTACCCTCTGATGTTGATTCTTGATGGTCGTCAGAAGAGCAATTCCTGGTGGTGATTACAAATGAGAGAGGAGCAGAATACAGTTTCAAGTTCTCAAGCTTCGAAAGACTCAGCTCGAAGAATCATCCGACTTCAATGCCAGGTATAGGGGAAGAGGTATACCGTTGGAGCTCTATGTGGATGGAATTATTGGACGAAAATATTCATGAGGTAAGCGTACATATTTCCGGATGTCATCGAAGCCGTTACGGAGGGGTGGTTCAAGGAATTTAATCTACGGATTGACTGCGAGCGACGCAAGGAGAAAAGTTGTTCGTTTGCAGAGAAAGTGAAAGTTTTTACTCTACGACCACGTGCAAGCTCTGTTGACACCCTGACCACTGCAGACTAGCCTTTATTACGTGAACAACACGTGTAAAACTCGGTATCTGTTCACGACACATGGTACAGAGGTATTACGCGAGACGTGTAACGCCGAGGAGGCGTAGGTAGCCCCCTTAGTGTTGTAGAGTGGGGAGACAGGTCAATATTCCTACGAGTTTCATAGGGTTTGATAAATGGGAACGGGGGTGTTTGCCGAAGGGGAGTCAAAGGTTAAATATTTCATGTGTCAAAAGCATTGATTTCTTTCACACAACTTGGGATAAAATCTAATGACAAGATTTATCTGCGGCTTGATTTATCATTGGCTGAGAATCAGAAATGGCTCCTTTGATGTGGCACTGTGCGGCTCCACGTTCCCTTTCCAAGTTTGTAGCATGTGTATCCGTGTGAATGTGTGCAACTTTATAAATGTGAGATAACAGAGACAATTTGTCCCATTTATCTGTTGTGTGTTTATCTGAACGGAGAGCTGATGGAGGGGAATTCATCTTGATTTGATTGATTAATTAAGATTGTCACGCAGGATTACAGCCATATGAGCTAAAATGCAGTTGATGCTGCCATGGAAGAGTGCAGAGGTGGAGCTGAAATGACACGACGAGATAGAAATGGGTTACAGGAAAATCAAAATTAATCAGTAATTTACTTCGCAACAGAGCCAAGAGTCAGAAGGAGCGGAGAGAATTAGGCAAAGCAGACGCTCTGATCAAGGAAGACGACTGGAGAAAGGAGTTGGGAGAAAGTGCCCAGGAATTGTAAATGAGGGGGATATAATTTAATTAGCAAGTATAGTTTCACAAGAGAATACTAAGTTTGTTATTCACTTGACTTGTGTCTACATCTGCTCCTTGGCGCAGTTACAGGGAATATTTTCTCCACTACCAAATGCCCACCCTGCCTGTCGGCCTGTAGTCGTGCTGATCTTCCGATGAGACAGCAAATATGATTGAAACTGTCGGCCTAGGAAAGCAACCTTGTTTTCCATACCGGCTCGAGATCTCTCTCCCGGCTTGAATGAGTCTCCAGGGATGGGCTTCCCAAGAATTGGATCTCTTTTTGAAACGTTTTTTTAACCCATGTGAAACCCTGGCAGGGTGGATATAACGGTAGAATCTTCCAAGCGATGGCTACACTGGATATTGTTGCTGAAAGGAGATCCGTGTGTCTTATTTCACTGGAAAGTTTTGTGAATAAAACATTTTTTACATTTTTCAATTCCTGTCTCGTCCTCGAAAATTCTCCATTGCAAATACTCGATGGCGTTCGGCGACTAGAGCCTTTTCACCACCCAATATGATGGAATTGTAAGTGACAATGAGTAAGTTGCACGGGCCGCAAAAGCACTTGAGACTTGCCAAATGCCTGGGATTCCCTTCCCCTATTCCGTCTGGTTGACTGGAGCGAGTTGGCCGAAGTTGCCGGGAACAATTCGAAAATTCTGGGTAGAAAATACCGAGGTCGACAGCTTCTTCTATACCACCATGAGTAGGCATACTCTCCCGGTTTCGGTTAGCAAAAGTTTTACGGGATTCACTTTCATTCAAGTGCAACTACGAGGCTATTGTGTTTCGCCGCTGGGACACAGACCACTGGAATACGTAAATCAATGAATAATGGGCAGACCAGATTGAAAAAGTCCTCTTTTTTCTTCCCGCTCAATGACCACAAGGAATTTTTTATGATATTGTGCACGGGAGGGTGGATGCAATCGAGATTTTAGGAGAGCAGCTGCATCACAGGACAAGACCTAAGGATGAAGTGAAAGTGTGGTGTGGCTCTGTTGGAACTGGCTTTTGGTTTTGGGCTCAAGTTTAACGCTTGTATGCAATATTCACCTTTTCTGATACTCTCGGGCGCCGAAATTTAAAAAACTTTTACCTTGTCAAAGCCGTAAGCTCTTAGATACTAAGTAGGTCGGGTTACACGCATCGGTATGTGAATTACGAAAATGAAAAATTACAATAGCATTTATTTAACTGAATTTAACTTTCCCATTTAAAAATCACATGATCGGTAGCAGAGCCATGCAGCTTTGTGAAAGGCCCTTGCCCAGCCGCGCGCGGGAGAAAGTTGGTGAGTGAAAGTCCGCTCTGTGTGCGTGCAGCCAGCAGAAGAGGCTCATAGTTGGTGAAGATGAGGGTACAGGACCATGTAGCGGAGCCAAGAGGAACATAAATCAAATCAATGTTCATCAGACCAATGGAAGGGAACAGACAAGGTTGTTTCCGTACAATCCCCATAGTCAATCCAGCAGCCCTTCTCCTCCACAACTTCAGGCACATGAGCTCCAATAGCCGTACTTAAAACCCCTTGAGCTAGTAATCATTTTGCCAGCCTTCGTGTAACTTGTGCCAAAGTTTAGAAAGGAGAAAATTCATGTACAGCAGCAATATTCACACAAGTCGAGCACCCAGCACGGCTCTTTGGCCAGCAGCATGGTTACCAGTTCCCGGATCTTTTCTGCTCACTAAACAAGTTTTGGTGTTTTCAACAATCTCCGTAATTTCTTGCTAACAATCCGACATCCGTGAAGTTCCCAGCAGTTTACACTCTTTCCGGTTGTAAAACTCGCGAGATTTTGGAACCCGGACCAAGTCTTCAGATAAGGATGAACGGGTCTGAGCAAACACTCTCCCGACTCTCCTCATGACCCCGACATACGTTTTGTTCGTGATGCAATGCAGTTTACTAATCATAACCTTCGGCTCTAAAGTGTGGAAGAACATGGGTCAATTTATAGGACTTCCGATCCAGGACTCCTCCATCCACTTTATGAGCTACAGCGTAAACTTTTAACATGGCCTCATCCTTTTTCCTCAAACCGGAAGCTGATGAGTTAAGAGCGAAAGTTGCTCCTCTTTTTGTCTTATTTTCTATACGGTTCATTTCCCTCCATTTTAACGAGCTTCCCCGCGAGGGAGCCACCCGCTCCCTCCCCTCATCGCTTTCATCCCCTAAGTTGCGTCACTGATCGCTGAAATTGCAATCATGAAAGAAATTGCGGAATTGAAAAATCCTGAATCATGGCTCACTAAACTGCTCCGCTTATGTAGCTCAGAGCACACGTTCGCAGATTACCGCCGCAAATTACCGACGATGAGCCAGCAAATTGAATAAATATATACGATCTGCACCGTTTAAGCTGTGAGATGAACAAAACGGCGGGAATTCGTTTTAGTGTCGTGTAGTATGTAGCTCAGGCATTTGATCCCGATTCGATTCCAGCAATGAAGGTAGAGTAGACAAGGAGCGGGAAAAGAGGTAGCGAAAATGTTGTTTCTCCAGCCTTCATTTTCCTTGAAGCCCTCCGTGATCTACGAAGAGAGGCAACGCCCTGGATAAAACCACTAAATTTAGGTGAGCGAAGCCACCGTTCCTTCATTCAGTAATAGCAGATGAGTGAACAATGATCAGTGAGTATGAGGGAGACGCCCAAAAAGAATTTGATTTAAAATAACATGCGGTTTTGGACTGAATAAATGGGCTTTTAGCTTTGGTTTTCCCTCCTAAATGCACCACTAACGCCGTGCTTTTCATTCCAGATCCAATCTCATCTACGTCTTGTTCGCATGCATGCCCTGCTTGGCTTGTACTTTGTGTCTGAGTCGTGCCAAAGAAGGTGAAGAAACGGCAAAACATCCCAGTAACAATGCTAGTGAGGGAGAGTTGCCACCCTGCCCTTGTGATAGCAACGGTTTCTGATTTCCAGCCAGTGGAGTACGGTACAGACGCCCAAGAAATCAAACTCGGCTTTCACCAGCGAGCTTCAACGTGTCCGTAATTTAATCGAAACTGTTCTGTGAATAAAATTCTACTCTCTTCATATTAAAAATGGATAAGCGGTTCAAAGGAGGATGAAGATGAATCGGGGAGCTCGGCCTGTTTTGGTATTTAAATTTTTCTATTTCTCCAATATTATTAACATGAGAGACATGACTGGATGAAATATTCAAGGCTTTCTACAATTTCAGACACGAGCTTTGGCAAACAATAAAAAGATGAATCCCTTCCACCGGGTATTAAACGCCGCTTGTCAATATTCCCTTATTCTTAGACTCTTACACGTCTTCCTTATCCGCTTCCTTCCGACTCAACTGGCTCTTTATCCTGTAGGAAGCGATAATTTGATCATGTGCTTTCACCAACTTTCACCCTGAAGAAATATCAGATTATGCGTATATGGCGCTCGGATTATATTTTGCACTCGGCGCGCCTTATCATATTTTTTTCGCTAAATTTACAAAACATATCATGCTCGTCATATCTTCAATTTCATCATATTCATCACAACACAATCCTGTTTCAATATCCTATCAAATAGCAGGGCTGAAATTGCGATCGAATTATCTCGAACATTGTACAGCAAGAGTTGTGAGAATTCAACCGGAAGAATTTCACCTTGAGGTACATAAATGTTGTTATATTGTTCTTGAAATCGATTCGCTCTAGTAAACCTAAAGGCCTGGAATTTTCCAGTGGGTTGGCTTGGTCAAAAGTCGTGGCAATTTTCCATGGTTGGTATTTGACGACTTTTCAGTAGTTTGCTGAATAGCTCGTGTGCCGTGTTCTTCGTTGAAAAAACGTAGACTGTGTCGAAACCGGTAGATGAATTTCGCATACAATCGACAGAAGCACAGGTACATCGATTTAAAATCTTTGAAAGAGAATCCTTAACCTAGAAAAATAAATGAGTAATACAAAAATTTTTGATCCAAATGAAAATCAGTCCCTTCCTTGCAGTGTAGCTTTAATTATCCACTCTTTCAAAAAAAAATTTTGACTACCACCTACCACCATTGCTATACGATGATCGGGTTCCAGCTTGAACATTCCAGCTTGACGGAAATAACCAAGGCCCAGATTTCTTTACACATGAAGATTGAAGACTGAGACACGAAGACTTATTCGTATGAGGATTTTCCTCCAATTTTCCATTCATATTATACCGAGTTAATCCCAGGAGATAAAGATGAAGGCGTGCATAATAAATGTGTATGGGTGCGGAGAAATCCTGAGACCGTATCCGATGCTGTCACATGTCGTATGGCTTACGCCGCTTCCTGATACGCGCCGCCAAATGGCTTCAGACGACTCCATCCGTCCCTCAGCCGTTTACTGTCCTCAGGGCCGTGAACCTTGCGTTATTCATTTATATGTACATGATGTTGTGTTTCCTACTCCTTCCCGTACTCTGCTTTCTTTCAGTCCTTCCTGAATGCTTTCTCCTGACTTTCACTTTGTCCTGGATGTGATTTTGGAATTTTCTCCGTTTTGCCTACTCTCTCTCTCTCTCTCTCTCCTTTCACCCGGATGGGTGAGCGGAGGATGAGTTCCCCCGCAGCTCGGATATTATGAAGCATGGTATGAATGTTGCGGTTTCGAGGATGGTTACTCTGAGAGCTTTCTTGAAAACCAGGAGCGTGAAGCCTCGTGTCCTTCGACAGGAGCAGTTGGTGCTCATTTTTTCCCTCGGTGTAACATAAACCACTACGTGTACGTGAGTGGAGAAAGAAGTAGGAGCTGTGGATTTTACCTAAGAGTCCTCGACAATTTTCAAAAGTCTTTTAAATCTGTTGTCCCATTCAACAAAGTGAGGCAATGACTCTTGGGTATTGCTGAGAGAAATTTATTTTCAAATGCCCCTCCAAACGGCTTTATGGCTTTGTGAAGAGGACTTGAGCAACTCTTGAAAAGTCCGAGTATTTGCCTTACTCATTACACACAAAAGGCTAAATTCAAGCTCGTTATTTGTAAAACTTTCCTTGTTTTCACCGCTTCCGTACATCTATTCACGCCACCTGAAACAAAGCTTAATCAAAGTTGATGTTTGGGAGTGAGACAAAGGAATGGAAACTTTTCCCGCTCATGTTTCTGTAAATTGCTTAATTTATTTAGATTTTAGAGATTCACATAGATTTTTCAACATTCACAGTATCTTTATAAACAAGGAATTCGCTTAAGTTTTAAAAGTGCGTTGGAAATCAGTGAAAGCGTTGAGCACGTTGCAGCTACAGGGCCAAAGCACAACGCTGAAGAATACACTATTAGTAGAAGTGAGTGTGGATCGAATAAATCAGTAGGTTCAGCTACTAGATTGTGGAGTATCTTGCAAATAAATTATTCGGAGCAAGCATGTCATTAGTCAAAATAACGCGTGAAACTTACTTTTCATGAATGCTGGTATGTGACACAATGGTTAAATATAAGTGAGTTAAATTAGCTTAAATTTTGTAAATTAAAAGTCAGGATTCGATGTAAAAACGTGAGAATTAGCGCCCAAATTGGTTGGTACAAATACACGAATGGCTGGAGAACATGAATACCTGGAACCTGAAACAGAGGGAATACAATAGTTACTACGAGATTCAAAGCATCAATAAGCAAATGCATAAGAGTTTTCAAGTGCCCTGCCAATGCCAACGAGCCTCATGATACAACGTGCAGACCGAGGAAATATGAACTAGCGGGTAATTTCAAAATGATCTCATCACCAAGTTTGGTCAATCTGACTTTCACCACTTTCACCCAGAATCCGACCGGTTATCGGGTCTACATAAATCACCGTGTGGAATCTCCTCTCGCTCTCTACTCTCTCTCTATTGAACTGCGTTCATTTGCACTTCTTTGTGTGTCTGGTTGGATTTGTAGATTTTTCCCATACGAAAGAATGTGCAGACTCGCTGTTGAGTGCGGGGACGTGATACGGGCTATTTACTACGATCTAACTGCTTTCACCCATTAGAGAAAGAGGAATGATTTAGTGCCGGTTGCTCCCAGGTTGAATCGCACCTTGGGCACGGTTCCCTCTTCCGTCACAGACCTATGCACGGAGTACATGGAGGAAGTAAGTCGTGGAAGTTTGTGGATGATTTCTATTATTTCTCAACTCGGATCTCAAGTTAAATTGAACGGGCTGAGGGTGCAGTTGAGCTGGAAGTGCTTTTGGCTTAAGCCATTTCCCATCATCAGCTGGAAGATTCTGATGTATGGTTTCCAATATTGGTTTGAAAGGAGCGGGGTCGGTGAGTTTGCGAGACGTGTTTTGGAAATATGCTGATTCAGGAGAAATGTGTTGGCGCAACGGAAATGAGTTGGGCGGTGAGCTTTTAGAGGAAAATTTAGGTCCCTTTCATTCCGTCTTTTCTTGCTTGGGAAAACATATGTTCCTGTTTTATTGCCAGTTGAAGGCTAGGTTAGATGAATCGCGTTCCAGCAACCGGCCCAGCAGCTCGTTGTTCTTTCCTTGATTCGTGAGGGGAAACGCGTGTCGGATAGTGAAAATATTTTCTTTTCGGAATCGCGAAATTCCGCCCCCCGCACCCCCTTTCCTGCCATGATACACGTACGGGGCACATGCTGCTCATTGAGAGATTGAACACGGACTCGTGCAACTTCCCGTAGGACAAACTGTATTAATTCTAACAGCCAGTGTTTTAAAGCCCGGAGCTAATTTATCAAGCTGGGAAAATAAGCAATGCTAATCAAAGATAAATTGCGAATAAAGTCTCTCTCCCTTAGATGTGTTCACTGAAGGGAAACGGAACTCGTACTTGGTTGCCACTCCAGTAATCTGTTTTGAACAACCGATGATGTAGGAAGTAATACATTGCTTGAGAGAGGTGCCCACTCTGTTTCCTATACCCCAAATGGAAGGACACACTAAACGTAAGGTCGATGTAATAGTTGGTAACGTTGTCCTTTTGATAACGGAATCCCTACAGTAGTTGCTTTGAAGCAAGTGATTGAAATTTCACAAGTTCCCCTGTCTGTCAGCTAAGTTACGGACTGGGGTGGATGAAGGGCAACTTTCCTGGATTGCCTTCATCACGAATTTCTTTGATCTTTTAGAAATTAAACTGCACTGGGTATGTTGGCCTGTGTCTTTGTCATGGGTATTTGGAATTGCAACTAGCTGTTTTTTAGTGATACCCCAACATGATTTTTAGGTTTGTGCTTTTAATGCAACTAATTTGTTTTCAAAGACTGTGTGCACTTCACCTTCATTCTAATACGATGGTACAGAAACTGCTGATTACGTCATAAACTCTTGTTGTTACAAAAAATTAGAGCCCGAGACCGGGAATGTAAGTAGCAGGAAATGGAGCTAGCCTGGCCACAGGAGTAAGAGTTACTTAAGGCAGTTTAATTTTAAAAAGTTCCTTCATGTACCACCACAGTACCATGTACTTTTAATCAAACTCTTTTTTTCTCAAGTCATGAATTTTCCAGGCTCTAAAATCCACAAAACGGATACGGGGTAATCTCACGGAAGCAAACTTTTCAAGTTCCGAATCAGGGTAGAGGATAATGGAGGAAACGGGTAGTGTTTCTCCTTGTCATTATTCACCGCGGACCGGAAGCGGAATTCAAGAGAAAGGAGTGAAAGCGTCCACGTAAAATACGAAATGGTTCTTGGCTGCTCTTCCCTCATGATGGCTAATCTTTCAGGGCACTTGTCCTTTAAAAAACATGGGGACCGGAAGCAGGTGAAGGGAGCGGAGACTTACCTGGAGCTGAAGCCCGTTGTCCCGCTCTAGCAGATTTGGTATTGTAGTAGTTTGTGTGATGGATGACCTTTGCTGTTTCGTATGTTTTCTTATTTAGAATGGTCGCCAAACATTTCAGTCGGAGGACCCCTTTTAGGAAGTGCTCATTTCCAACGACAAACTGGATGCCGACAGTGGTAGTGACCAGTCCTCGGTCGTCTGTCGTACTATTCAATTGGGATACGTGGCTGGAGTTGACCTGAAAAGAGATTAACGTTTTATGCAACCATTTGAAAAAACATGAAGATATTTTAACAACGTGTTATACAACCGTTAGAAAAAACTCGAGTCATGGTCCAACTCATGCTTTAACCGGTACCCTGCAGACCTAATGTCGGAAGGAAGGAGATGAGAATATTAAAGCGCCATTTTGGCTTGTGTACCGTTACATAACTCGCTTCCTTTTTGTCAGCCGACGTACTGCCCTCATTCGGGCACAGAATGAAAGCACGTTTGTATTTTTCATTCAAATGACGCCGAAAGAAGAAGAAGCTGGCACACATAAGTTGATTCTCCGGGGACACAATGTCGTGTAGCTGACTCTTTGATATTTATGAATAAAATTGAGGCGGGGAAATTACAGGGATTAAGGAGGAGGAGGAGGGCCGTAGTCAGAAAGTGAGACAGCGGCAGGCGTGTAACCCCAAGAGAGGGAAGGGCTGTTGGAAAGTATAAAACAAGATATATGAAACGTAAATCTGATGGTGGCGGATCAGTTGCGGAATCTGTCCAGCTCAGTATCAGTTTCTGGAATGGGGAGAAAGTGGAGAAAGTCTGGGAGGAATAGGAGTTGACAAGAAACAAAATGGGTCGTGATATCTTGTTAAGTATGCAAACAACAAGTGATGAAGGAACGTCGGGACCTCGCATTCAATTTTACGTATTCGAGGCAACAAATGACAGCTCCATTGCCGCTACTACGAGAAAAAAACTATTTCTAGTTCGACATGACTGGAGGAAAGTTGCCGCCTGAAATTCAAACGATTGCTTGTTCTATTGCTAATAAGCTGTAGGAAATGTAAAACCGGGGGGCGGGGGGGGGGGTTAACTTGGAATGGATAGCCGGGGTGGAGTGTAGCCTACGTGCTAATGCACCTTAGCGATGGGTGGTGTGAGTAAAGAGTGACGAGTGTGTCGATACTTTGTTGGCAGCATTTTCTCACGTTCCTCGTCCCGCCGAATGGCTGGAATGTAATTATTGGTGTAATGCACAGCTGCCCTGCCAGAACCTCAGCCGTTACTAAAATCGCATTCTTGGATCGCTTCCTCCCTCGATACACTTTTGCTTCATCTACCCTGTCCTCCGGTGAAAGTTGCTGCCGCCACTTTCACTTACTTTCCTGCCCTATCCTGCAGTAATAGCACGGTCTTTGCACTCGCTCTTGAGTCAATTTAACGCTGGACTTGCTTTCTGCCTGAGCGGGTGCTGGAATTACTGTAACTCTTGTCTATTACTGACTCTGTAACTTGTACTTTGTTCAAATGGAATTTGCTTTATGTGCTGTCTTCCTACCCTTGAACTTTAAGCTGATTTACTCCCGTCTTGGATTTTTTGTTAACGGTTTTAGATTCTTGTGATTGCAAGAACTAAAAGTGCATTGAAGACGACTACACATTTAACCTGGGAATCGGAGAAGTTTGCCTGATAGCTGATCCTGTACGTTAACGGGTTTCTAAAAGGAGGATGGATTGGACCAACACCCTGCACCATTAGGTGACATCACGTCGATACATGTGAGATGACACTTGGAAATTGAAAAGGTGAAAAAATGAATTCCTTTGCAATCAAGTAAGTACACGAGATGAAACATCCCTCCAAATAGGCCAGTGTAAGTAGATGCAAAATTGGAGAGGAGATTAAGCGGAATGAGAATGTGCTAAATTTCTTTGGTCACCAGGATTTAATTAAAAGTGAGACGGCGAGCATTAGTTTAAAGGATGAGCCGGTAATATTTCGCTAACTGTCCCTTCGGCTTTACAGGTTCCTCTTATTCGTAGACAGGGAGCGCACATACCAAGAGAGAAAGCTCACAAAGGAAAGGAGAGAAAGCATCTTTCAAGCTGTCACGCCCAGCTTGTGTGTGCTTTACACGAGGTAATAGATGTTTGAGACTACCATTTTTCACTTGACTGCAGCTGCGACATTCATGCAATCCACTTGATAGTTATGCAATAATCGCATCTTTTCCTTGTTTTCCTAACCTACCTACTCCGTGTCTGTTTGTCTTGGGAAAACAAAGGAGAAGAGCTTCAATAACCTGCCGCTGCCGCATGCCTCGAGTCAAATGTAATTCTGCTTTCTCCACACAGACACGCACACACTTCAACTGCATAGGCTCAAAAGACCCGATTCCAAACTACAAACTGGGTTTGACACCAACTCCAGAGACTCTCTTCGGATACACTTTCCTCTCGGTGTACAAGAAACCAATGACAGAGATGAAAGAGCTGTTTCCACAATTTCTTATCTGTCGTGTCAATTTCTTTCAATTTTTTGACACAAGCACTCTTCTTGCATACGCCATTCGAGGTATGAAACTAGAAAACTGATAGAGCCTCAGCCGACGGGTTTTAAGTCCTCACCTTGTTTCCATGGACGAAGAATTCTATAATTGCCTCTGGACTCGTCCTGTGAGTTGTACAGCTCCCGCGTAAAACTTCTCCCATGTGGTAATTATCTGAAACGTTCTTGATAAACGGTTGATTACCCTCCGGTGGCACTGCAACAAGGTGTTGAGACTCATTAGTAACACAATGGATAGTGTTTGGTTCACGTATCATCAGGACGAATGACTCAACTCACCGATTACAGTCAGGTTTTTTTCCTTCGTGAGAGTTCGGAACGGATTGTCTAACGTAATTTCACAGCGGATACGCCCCTGATGATGCCAGAGACAAGTTTGCTAAAGTCACCTTGTACAAAGAGGAACTCATCTGCTGCAAAATAAAAGTCAACTTAGATTAGACACATGCAAGCACCTCGCACCCAATCATTTCATCTACATCTTACGAGATGATTCAGAAACCAGGTGAAGGACTGCTATGTTCAAATCAGACAGTGGTCCGAACTGCATACTTGCTAATTTGCTTCAAGCTAAGAAGCGCTGCTGACTGAGTTGACGCCCTCAGAATGGCAGACAACGCTAATTCAAACTCTACACATGCATGGACCCTTACCTGCACACTGACTCCAGGTCGCTCAAATAGTTGAATTGGCTGGAGCTGAGGTTGCACATTTTTTTGCAGTTGGTGGTTGAGAATCCGGAAAAACTCGTGACCGTCCTTGTACCACTTTAAGGAGAAGAGCTTGTCTGTTGTATTATCTAATTTAAACTCACATCTCATCGTTTCCGTAGTGCCCACGACGGCAACTTCAGGAATTACTACTTTCACCCACTCGAAAGCTGAAGCACTGGGGTCTGCAACAGAAGTAAGACTTTAATTTCAGCATAAACTTGAGCATTTCAGCTTATTCTGCAACCATAACGACCGAAAGCAAGATCGAATTTAATTCAAGAGCCCAAATCCGATTGAACTGCTGCAAGAGCCAATAACCACAGATTCATGTCATGTAATTCGGGACCGAAGAGTCAAGATGCGGATCATCGTCCCAACCAAACATTTCAAGAGATTACTCCAGGATGCGGCTGATGCAAAAAACGGATTTCTCGATTACCAAGACTTGATCTAAAGGTTGACTCGATCCTGCCGTAGACTGCAGTAAAAAAACGAGCTTGGTTCTCTGTGACCATTCCACTGCTGGTTGACCACCATTTAATGGGAAAACTGTATCAGTAACGTCTTTGCCTTTTGCTGCATGACTACTATTACCATGGTTAAGATTCTCTAAAACGATATGCATCTACTGCCGGCATTCTTTCATCCAAGCCTTGCAAATCTTCATGAATATGGAAACGAAAACTGTATCGCTCCTGCCATGCCAAAAGTTACGGAAGATGTTATCACAGCGGGATTCGCAAAGTCGGATCTGTACACAGAGTCGGGGCTGAATCTCAAAATGTCAAAGGAACCATCATCATCAGCCGAGTTAGACCCAAGTTACAAAGTATAATATTAAGGAAGTGCATCAAGTGAAACTTTCGCCCTGAGCTAATTTGCCTTTGTGTACTGCATGAGGGCCTGTATTTGAAGTTAGCATCCAGAGATTATGATGGGGGTTAGGATAGTGTATCTTTTGAAAAGTTTTTCCCAGTTGCTAACTAGTTTTCATATGCACAAGACTTTTCGTTCCGGCAGTAAACCGGCAGATGTGCCATAAAGTAACACGGTGTATGAAATTCCCTCCGATAAGCAGCACCAGGTAATCTCACAAGGGACCTTTATGCACGCAATAGCTGATAAAATTTCCACCAAATCCTCCAGTAACAACAATAACGTCTCCCTCGACAGGTGAAAAAGATCTTTTGTGTGTGCTTGAATTCCCGCTGAATTTCCCATCATCATCATACACCCATGATCTAAAAGTGAAAAGGAAGGTGAACTTACGGAAAGACTCCAGAAGAATGATGGCGAGGAGGATGGGATGGAAAAATGAAGAAATCATGGCTCCAGCATCATGCCACTTTTGCTCAACTCCGCCGAAGAGACAATCAAGGATTCACTATATACCTGGCGGTTAAAAACTCTTCATCTTCTCCATCCATTTGATGAAGCACCAACCCACCTTTAATACTCCGACAGGGAGAGAGCGTACTTTGTCACTTGATCGAGTCTGATGTATGGCAGTCCGACAGAATATTCTCGATGCTTGAATTGTTCCATTATACCACTGATTGTTTGCTTGCTACATTACAGTTTTTGATTTAGGAGGACGAGGAGAGAAAAAAACTCGTTGGCGGCAAAAACGATTTTTTGTTTGTCGACAACCACTGTCTCAACGTTGCTATCCACTATTCTGTTTTAAGCTGAAGAAGAAAGTCAAAAGAATCCTGCACAGGTGGGGTGAACACGGTCAGAAGACAAAGCCGAGGAAGGAATCACAGTTAGCTTTGGCAGACAGGGCATAAATTGTTTTTAATGGAGTGGAGGAGCAGCTCAAGTCTTTGTTTGCACAGGGTACAATGTACGGGAAGCATTCGGAATTTTAAATAGGAAAAGTGATAAAAATCAGACGGCTAATTCAGCTCACGTATTTGTTGAACAAAGATCCTCTGCTACTCCAATGTCACATTTCAAAGAGTCCTTTCCGGAATGCTCATTGACTAACTGCGTTTTGAATCTCACTTGCAAATCCAGCACTGG
>VRMD01001480.1:0-16861 GCA_009872375.1 Sminthurides bifidus
GGATGGCCGGGGAAGTTTAACGAGCTGGGCTGGAATCCGTAATCCGTGGTGTGAGATGGAAATAGATGGAGGAAATAAGGAAACTGATGGGATGAAAGCCGAGTTTCTGCTGATATTACGGTGCTTTTGGAGTATAAATATCAGCACAGCAAGGTTTCGGATAAAGATTAGATTATGGATTCGAGAGAGGGAGGGAGCGGAGAAGATGCAGTTCGGTTTGCATGCAAAGTGCCATTTATCCTGGAATTATTGGAGCAAAACATAAGGAACTGCGGAATAAAATCGTTAACGACCTTCCTTAATGTCTGTGTAATGCGAAGGGTGGATTGGGATATTTTTGTCATCGCAGTAAATAAATGAACACAGAGCCAACTTGTCTCCACGTTTGTCAGCCGCACTTGTCAGGCTTTGCACAAAAGCCCCGGGTTATGCTGTTGTGAAAGCCAGGAATATATGAGTTAACACTACGGTTTAAGTTGTAAAATTTACGGCTTTGTGATAACGCTCCAAGGTTTACGTATGGCGATTCCGGCTGCATTCCCAGGTTCATTTCAATGCATCCGGTGAAAGTTGGTCGAAATACAGGGAGATATGAGCGGGAATTACAAAGCATTCTTGTGCGAATTTCTGCCTTGAGTGGATGAGGGAATGAGATGAATTGAACGACTCGAGTTTAACATCTTTATGAAGGGGATGAAAATCTGCATGTGGAATGCCGTCCAGATGGAAATTGGAGTGCTTTCTCCAGTTTATGCTCCTGGTGCAAATGTTGGCCAAAGCAACCTTGGCTTCTGGAGGAACGGCGGCAATCCTGCTTATTGTACAATTTGCATGTGAAATTGCGATCGATAACAAAGGTACAGATTTAAGTGCAGGCAATGCGTTTGTTCCACTTATTTACGACTGGAGATTTTCTGCAGGGCCAAAAGCTTCTCCATAATGCATATTAGGTTCCTGTATTCTGCCTCATTTTCATTCTGATGGCGGAGTGCTCAACAGCGTGAGAAATTATTCAGCTATGACTGGGAATAAATGCAATCAGAGGCAGATTGGGAGATTCCAGTCTGAATTGTTGTATGCATGTAAGTATTGAGGAGGAGGGTGGAAGAGTCGGGAGGGCGAAAGGAAGAGAGGGAGAGAGACTAGGTTAGTTTATTACCGTTAAGTGGAATATGCCGACACTATGCCAGGATACCGAGTCATGAAGGGAAAGGTTGGAATGACCCGGCAATTCCAAATGGAACAAGTGCAAGAAAGCAAGAAGAGGTTAAAATACCCGCCAGGGCAACGAGGCTATACCGACCGGTATACCCGGTATACCAATCGGTGAGGAAGTTAACCAAGCGTGGAACGCATCCATTAGTAGGATTACCGTTAAGTGGAATATGCCGACACTATGCCAGGATACCGAGTCATGAAGGAATGGAAAAGGTTGGAATGACCCGGCAATTCCAAATGGAACAAGTGCAAGAAAGCAAGAAGAGGTTAAAATACCCGCCAGGGCAACGAGGCTATACCGACCGGTATACCCGGTATGCCAATCGGTGAGGAAGTTAACCAAGCGTGGAACGCATCCATTAGTAGGAGGTAATGACATTATTAAGACTTGAATTTTAGGGGAAGATCGCGTGAAGATTAGCTACTTGTTTTCCTAAAGCCTTTTGTGTCGCCGATGGATCGGTAGCGTTCACCAAAGCCGTTACTGGTATCAATTTCGATGTAGTCAATGCAGTGAGTAACGTTATTTTACTGAACGAGTAAACAAGACTGCTAATTGACACGAAGCAAAGACCAAAGAGGAATGAATGGAGAAGAATTTTCGTAGATTTGAGGAATGCAGACAAAGATAGAGCAAAGAGTGAACAAGTCTTTGAAAGGGGGAAAGGCTTTGCTGACTCTGAGAAAAAAGTTGAGATGCAGGTAGCAATTTGGTATGCTGTTTATGCAAGTAAAAATGTCAAGGTTGCATGCATAATTCCTAAAAGTTTTTTGTTCTGCTAAAAGCTTTAAAAGCCAAGTTCGGTAGCTTTGTCGAAATGAACATGGCTCAATTTACATGTGGCAGGTGTTCGACAAAGTGGTAGTGTAAGTGAAGGGAAGTAAAAGAGAATGAAAAAACAAATCTGTTTTTTAAAATGACAGGACGAATGGTGAATATAAAGGATGCGTTTAGTGTTTTCTCCTTCCTGTGTTTGTTTAAGTTAATTAAATGCAGCAATCTGTCTGGACCTTCTTCAAATGAACGTTTGTAGGTAGCAAGCCAGGTGAATCCTGACAATCCTGCCCTTGATTTTGAGACCGAAATAGACCGGCTCTAGTCAGCGTTCAATTGATTGCTTAAGCACTTGACCTTAGTGAGACATCAAAGGTCACAATTGGAGACACTCCGAAGAAAAGAGAGGTGGCAACGCAAATGACAGGGCGGAGTCCAGTATTACAAAGATTGCATTGATAAGCATAGGAGAAACCGAACCTTTGGTGAAGTCGAGCTGCGAAATGCCAAGAGGCGGTGAGCAGCTAAAATTTACCGTTACATTCCAATGTCAAGTTGAAAATCTGCAAGTGAGTACCTGCTGTGCAAGTACCTTTTAACACCAAGTTTAGCTAAAAGCTCATGTGGCACAATATAATGAAACAGTTAAGTATAAAAGAGTTCAGGTACAGCAGACCAGGGTGGTCGCCTTTTGAAGCCAGCACCAATTTAAATAATTCCTTAGCACAAAGATAATGGCCTGATGAAAGGATTACGGCAAGTGTTTGAAATATTGATACTTTATGGCGTGGAAAGTGCCGAGTTCCAAGCCACCGAAAACTGAGACACTCCGCGCCTTGCCTCCGGCCCTGTCAGTCAAATGTTGACAAAGGGAACGAAGAGGGTGTGGACTTGTGGACTGAACATCGGCCCTATGCGCCATTCTCCCCGATTATGATGCTACCATAGCCCTGCCGTACAACTTTACCAAGGACGTGTGAGGATCCTGATCTGAATGCAGTCAAGAGGAGATGGACAGCATATGACGCATTAGAGATTTGCCTCCCTTCTGTCAACTCGGACTCAGGGTTCAGCCCCGTAGGGCGGACTACGTAAATGTTGCTAAGCGTTGTAGCCCGGCAGAATACAAAATCACCCACTGCCACAAGAGTCAACTCATGCACTCTGCTCTGCAAGCGTGACCTGCAAAACTGTGCTTGGAATTCGGTCATGTAAATTGGATGCTAAAATAATAGCTGGAAATTCGGGTGAGAATTTCACATACATTTAGTACACGGTGAATAGGGACAACAAGCCGTGAGAGGAACAAAGGGAAATTTGAAGGCGAGAGACCCATTGTCAGCTCGCATGATGAAGGAAGTGTGGTGTGTCTTGAGTGAAAATTCCTAAAAGGCGTTCCTTGCCCGACTGACAAAGAGTCGGTGTCGGCGTCGAAGAAGGAGAGTGGCAGCCGTGTTGACGGTCTTCAGAGCCGCGGACATGATTCAATTTCACAAATGAATAAATTAACTAGGCCCCGGGGAGGCCTTAATTTAATTAAAGTTTTGAAAAATGACAGCTCTTATTAGGACCGGGAAGGACGGAGTGCATGCGAAATTGCAGCCGGATTAAGGCTTAATTACTGCTAAAAAATTGCTGAATTAGGGAAAGCACTGTGGAAATGTGAGGGACTGTGGGACTGTAGATGCTGTATGTGAAATTCCAAACGGGGACTGTGACTAAACGGGGACACGAAACTTTCTCTGGTGAAAGCACGCAGGTATGCTTACGTAAAGGACGAATGGGACCGTCCCTCTCGTAGTTTATAAAAGGAGTGTAATTAAAATGGCGATAATTTCGCGTCACTCCATTGATTAAGAAACTTGTGAACGTGGAAAAAAAGTTAGAGCACGGGCACACTGACGGTGATACGGTGAAAGCATGGCGTGTTGAAGGATTAGGAGGGCGGTGGCTCTCGTAATTCCATAGCAGTGGCGTATTGGCAATCATTTTTGTATTTTTGGAGAACCTTCACTCACTCTCCCATTGACAAGTGAAAGGACGTGGAAAAAAAATTCAGGCTGGGAAGCGAAAACTCCCTCTGTCTCACTCTCGAACGAAAAAAACAACAAATAGGGGGCTGATAGGAAGAAAATGGTATAATTTTCCTGGATCCGTACAAACCTCTTGAGATTTTCCCTAGCTGTAGCATAAATACGAAGTGGAATCACTTCACATTGCGGGAAAATGAAGTCTGCATCGAGAGGGTTAGCAGCGTATATGAATCCAAATTACGCAGGAGGGAGCCTCCCCCCCGATCCCGTTATGCACCATGCTGCACTAGAACGGAAGGTGGGTGGGGGAAAGTACACAGGGGCTGGTGAAAGGTCTGATGGTAGTCGGTACTCGAAAGATTGAAAATGGCTACACATTGAGAGAGGCTATGAGAAAGCTTGTCAGCATTCACCAGTTTCTACTTCTCTGCACCACAGTGTTCAGGAAACAGCGGCGGATGAGACAACAGGAAAAGATGAGCAGAGAGATAACGGTAAATTTCTCTCATGTGTGTTTACTTTGTGAGTATCCTTGAAGCGTGTGACGCCTCGGACTTTGTGTCTGGCTCAGTGAGTTGGCTCGTCAGTTGGATGTTGTGAACGAATGCATGTGCTTTTACTTTTCCAGGGGTTGCAGCTCTCTTTTCCCTCTCTTCATCCATTCAAGTGACAAGACTTGTCGTTCGCAACATCAAATTAATGCATTCCCCACTCCCATGTATTTTGGATGCATTCATCCAGTCCTTGTGCGGAACAACGTTTCCGGATAAAATAGAAGAAAAAGAAACACACACACAAAAAAAAGAATTGTGTATACGCAGGGACCAAAAGAATAAAAGATTCTAAAGCTTTGTCGATGCTTTATTCTCGGCAAATTCCTGGTTGAATTTGCCGCGAAATTACTTCGCTTCACGGCTTTGCGAGAGATGAGCACGCTTTCACTTTCATTTCGAGAATGTTCTACGGAAGGCTGTTTGAAGACATGAGGCAAGGTCATGTGTATACATACGCATGATTTATAAGTAGCTTGGTGCAATGTGAAAGTATTGATTTCAGTTTCTCCTCAAGTAGAACCTGGTTATAAATAGTTTGGACCGCCGCTCAGTCTTTTAGACTCGCGTTTGATTGATGGACTATCAGTGACTCAAGTCGCGAGTGGAGGACGGGTGTAATGGCAGGCTGAGAGCCACTTAGCCGATTGTCTAGCATTGATACGCCAAAGTCACGTCCTTCAAAAGTACGTATTTCACGCAACTCAGGTACAAAACAAGCCCAGTATGAGATAACACTGACCAGGGTATGCAAATTTGAGTTTTGTATTCCCGCCAACTTATGAAACGTAGACGATGAGAATACTTCCCTGGGCAGCAAGAACCTTTACCGATTCAATTTTCATTGAAATATGGTAAACAATGAATTACTACGTATGAATAATAGTTAAAGAGAAAATACAAAATGGAAGTTACATAACGTGGGGGGGAGGGGAATGGCGGAAGGGGTGGGAGTATGAATAAGAAGCCTAGTGAAAGCGACTTTGAGCCACCATGTTTTGAATTGGTTTGAATACCTCCGCCCACCATGTTTTTCAAACCATGTTTGTTAAATTCAAGGGAATGAGTTCACAAATTGGGAATTGCTTTTATTTGAAAGAGTTGAAAGTTCGACGCTTCTATGCAAACATCTCTTTACGGTCTTGCATAAGCTTGAGAAAAATAATCGATAGAGTTGGAGGAAAAACTCACGTTTTTTTAAATATTTCCATTTGCAGTGAATTTGCTTCACAATTCAATGAATTGCTGAAGACCTGCACTTACCGCTGGAAGTTTTACTGAAAAGTTATAGAGAAAACCATAGAAAACAGGCCATAGACCTGAAGAGTAAGGAGAAAGTCACAAGGCGGGGATAAGTACGCGATATTGAAATTATGCATCGTTGCACTGCATTTTATGCCATATGTAAAAGTTAATGGAAGAATAACAAGCACAGGAGGGAATCACTTAAAGTGTATTCGCTTCATTAGACTTTTACAGGCATTTTTATAGTGCGTGTTATGTAAAGAACCCGGTTGTTGGTGCAATGATGAGTGGAAGAATGCAGCTTAGCTTTTCTCCGAAAAAAAGCCTGGGTTATAAAGCCCAAGTACCATCTCCAGGAGGCCCGAGAGGGACGAGGAGGATAGTAGGAAACATGGGGGTGAAGGCTTTGGAAATGATAATTTCTGTCATTTCATGCTACAACAGTTTTTCAGCAGTGTTACCTCCACTCATGTGAGATGAATCGAGGGGTTGGTGCTCCCGGGTTTGAGACATGGCCGCTTGAATGCATGTTGACTGTGGTCTAAAACATGTGAAGTGTAGGAACTACAAGTACATTCACCCAACACAGTGGTGAAAGCAAGACTCAGTTCTCCTGTACAATCTGTGAGCTTGTGACTGCAGTTTCAACTACTGGATGCAAGTCTTAGCAATTTTCAACCCTGCAAATCATATTTGATGCTGTGGGAGTCACAAAGCCACAACTTTAATGACGCAGCGCCTAGCCTGCTCGAGTAGCTCGGTGATACAAAACCAATTCCTTGCTGTCATCAAGGAAATTCTAAGAGACAGTGTATATAAGTCTGCCTCATTAAGTTTGAATTAAGGAAGGGAGGGAAAGAGGACCTGGTAGATTTTGAACTGAGAGTGGTTAATAAAAATAATCCTGGAACCGAGTACAAGCTCCTTGATAAAACCACCCCGTGGCGGGTGCAATAAAGCCGAATGGAAATCCTACAAGGACAGGAAATGAAGTGCCGAAATGAAATGCTGCTTCAGGTCACACACGAGCATGGCGGTAACAGTTTCAAATTTAAATATTAGCATGATCACTCAAATTCAAGAGTCGGGTACGCAGCGGAGAGTAATTAAAGAGTGGGAGTTAGGAGTTGGGAAGAGTTAAGGGAAGAGAGGTACGGAAGTAAAATTGAATTCCTGGCTTCTACCAGTTTAGGGAGTGAGTAGCAATGTAATGAGAAGTGAGTGTCGACTGTCTCGAGATTAAGTACGTTGGTGGGTCGTAAAGCCTCGCTGTCGGGGCTCATAATGTGTAAGCCTGTTAAGAAAGTTGATGGGTGGACAGGATGACAGGGTGTGTGATTATAAGCGGGTAATTGGTAGACAGGATGCGGGACTTTTCAATAACGGGGGATGATAGAATCCAGATGGCTTTCCTTATTGTTCTTCATGCTCCAGTTGAGTCGATGGGATGATAGGCACAGCTGGAGGAGCCGGGAAGAGGGTACAAGGTATTTGCCAGGCCAAGAGTAACAGCCCTGTGTAGCCTAGTAACCCGGGTGGTGGAACTGGCTGGAGTGTTGAGTGTATGCAGAAGCTGAAAATCATGGAGAAATAAATGACAGGAGTGTTGCTATCATTCAAGGGCATTCAGGTATCGATTCAGGGAAGAGAGACGGTGCGTGAAGAGGAGAGCTAAGGAAAAGTCAGGAAGTGAAGGGAAAATGTTCAGCTCTTTCCATGGTTTCATCGTGCAAAGATTAATTTTGATCCGATTAATTGGATTTAAAATTCGATTCTCTTCCTCCATCCAGCTCTTGGTCTTGGGAGCTTTTCTCCCTCTAAATGCAGGCTAGAGAAGGAATGAAGCTTGAGTTTTGGTGTGCATGTTGTATCGGAAGAGTCATTAGGTGATGAGATGCACTGATACTCTGATACAGGGTACATGTTAGCGGAGAAGTTATAGAAAAGTTGGGCAAAACTACTGGAGTAACAGGATTTGCCTGTAAAAGGGAATTCTTAAAGCTCAAGTTGTCAGTAGTGGGTGACAGGCTTCAACGTCCATCTTGAAATTTTGTAGTCTGATGAGGTGCCTCGTATCACGGTTCAGCAAGTTAAAATTCTGTAGCGGGAGTTGTCGTTGTGGAGTACGAGCAGTATAGTAATAGTCTAGGCATGAAGAACACCATGGAAGTACACGACAACCGAGTTACCCAGCAACGTAACAACACAGCTCCAGAACGTTCCAGCAAACGTAGCGTATGAGATTCTCGCCAAACCTAAAGGGAAAAATACCTCGTTTTGCTTGTGACAGGCTCCTGACGTGGGTTCCTACTCGGCCGAAACCCAGGAATCTCTATCACGACAAGAACCTGAAACCCGGGTGAGAACCAAAATCGCATCAACTCACATGTACGAGGCGATTTAATGCGGAAATTTCGCACAATCCACCGCCTAAACCAACGGAGAAATTCTGCAGCTGTCATACGTATGTGTATTAAAGCATTTGGTCCACGGGAGCCGTCGGAGATTCGGACGTGAATGATGGTTGGTATTTTTTACCCGGGATTACACCAAGAGCCGGGAACATGGACATACATGTTAGCCTCCTTTTCACCCGAACCCGCATCACATGCTGTCCGAATTTTCAATAGCACCAGCAGCACTAGCACCAATACCAGGCTAGTGGGCCACAGATCATTGAATCCTGCCCTTGGTGTAAAAGCTTTGGGAATGAAGATGCACTGAAGTTAGTAACATGAAGCTCGTGTACTTGTCATCCCATCCCATTCTACAGTGCTGGTAACAAGTCTCACAACAAAGGAATGAATACAAGTCGCTATGAAATGAGAGCCTCGGGATGTAATATTACTCGGGGTCACTACCAACGATGTGAAGTTTCCAAAGAACTGGACGGCATGCTCTTACTCCGAGTGTGAGTCAAGTGCCTGTAGCCGAGTCTTGCTTCAGACTTGAGTCTATGGAAGAGCATGGAGAGAGTAAAGGAAAATGCCAAACGAAAAGTGAGGGCTGAGGGAGCATAAACGTGAGTTGAGATACGCTATCGGGCTTCCGTTGCGGTTATTGCATCGGGCTTAAGGTTGGTTGAATTTCGGACGGTGGGGAATTTCGCCCAAGTTTCCGTATCAAAAAAGCACTTACAGCTTTGTGGACCAAGTCACCGAAAATGCTGCTACACACGGTTTTTGTTGTCATAAAGGTTGTGTTGAATCGGAACTAGTGTTGTGGTTCCGTTTTTGAAGTTACGCATAAAATCGATTTTGCTCATCATTTCTGCCTCCATTTCTCTTTTCCTTGTATCTGACATGATGTCGAGAAAGGAGGGAAAAGAGCGCGGGGTTCAAAAGGCTTTTTGCTTCGGCGTTTACCTACTATGCTATGCTTTTACCATTGTAGACAGGAGAGAGGTGGATTTTGAGCTAACGGGGTTACGAAAACAGATTTTTCTGCGGAAACCAGATAAAGCATGCTCTTATTGCTTTTAGATGGAACATGGAACGTTGTTAGGTGTAATGGGCTCAAATGTGTTTAGCGTTCAATGAGGTAATGGCAAGTTAAATTGGCACAAATTGGGAGGTATTGTGTCAGTATTTTTGGGTGTACAAAGATCCAAGGTAGGGTTTATAGGCAGTGTTTGCTATTCTCAAGGCAGTGTATACATGCAGTGTTTGCCATTCTAAAGGTATTGTTGATGACGTTACGTCCAACGACATGGGGGTGGAGATAACGTTTTGAGCAAGGAGCTCAGTTCGATAACGTGTGACTTGGGGTTTCTCTTAGTATGGACTAACTGAAATTCTAGTTTGATTCAATACAGGAATATGTGAGCCTAATTTAATGAAAAATCATTTTATGACTTGCAGGTCAACATCATTTTGAAACCGGAAGCAAAGACATACAGTCGACGTTCACAGCCTACGCACTCGGTTCTCTGAACTTTGCTCAATCTCAAGTAAGTAAATATAAATAAAGTAAACTTGCTTTGGAGACCCGTTTAAAAATTCAGTGGAGTTGATTATCAAATTAGAATCTGGCTTGAAAAATTGAACATCATCAAGTGAATTTCCCTCATGGTTTTTCAAAGTATTAAAACTTTAAGATTATGCGGCTCCAGGGCACTCTAAGTGAGCTGGCGTCTATGTATATTGGCTTGGAGAAAGTTGTTTTGAAAATCGATTCGGTCCTCCAGCATGCATGTGCGTAAGCTACAGTGAGAAGGGTCGGAGTGAAAGTTGGCCTGGGCCGGTGAAAGTCAGAAGGTGGTTTACTCCACCGCTGTATCTCCAACGTCTCGTTTTGGTAACGTAAACAGTAATACTTTAATATGCCTCGACAAGTATGTGCATAACAAACACCTTTGTTTAGCAGTTTATACTTTATGTGCTTTTACTTTGAAAGCATAGTTCAGGAAGCACTAGAATTTGCCAGAGTCGTAGGTCTTGTTTCTACCTTGTTGGAGAAAATTGGATGGAATGGCATGTAGACTGCCATTGTATTTCGGATAGGATTGGGGATTAGACTTTATACCTTTGGTAAAATCAACGTAATCTGTTCAAATTACAGTTTACATGGTTTGGGTTCGGCATGCCTCTTGATATTGGAGGGTCGTTGAAACATTGGGTTTGTAGGCTGGAGCAGGCTCAGATATCGAGTGGGTAATCAGGTTAAATAAATTGTGACACAGTCTCGTAACCAATTTCCCGTAGGAAAACAATGAGTTCTCGAACACAGTGGAAACTAGCTCGTTATTTGGGTTTACTCATACTGTGGAAATGTCTTTGAGTAGAAACAAGAAAGCAAGAAGGTTGAAACTAGTGCTGTATAATGCACAGCTACAACTCGACAATGTTTGATGTTCCTAAGGTAAAGTAAGCAGGAAAATTGAATGCCATGTTTGCAATACATGGAATCCATGGTCATGGAACTGAAAAAATGAGCCTCGACCCGCAGCCGAAGGCAAAGTAAAGTTAGTTGTAATCCTGTCTCGGAAATGAGGGAGTGGACATAGAAAATAGCCATGATTAACTTCAATTACCAGGGTAGTGTCGCAAATGGAAGCAATTTTGCCCCAGGGTATATTGTGAATTTGTGGATATACATTTCTGACTACAGATGTACGATGCAAAAGAGTGTTAGGTATGAAATTAACTTATTTTTTTTGCAAGTCCAGGATACGTAATGCAATACTTGGGTTTATTGCACCAAGTGTCAAAATTGAAGAAAATTGGCTTGACACAAAAAAAGGAATTTCGCCAGTATTATTAAGAACATGGCCTGAGGGGAGAACCGTGTCTGCCGTAACGCTAATACCCATCTTTCATAAGCTACAGTATTGATTAGCAGGCTATAAGTTTCCATAACAACGTAATTTCCTCTTTTTGGAATGTCTACCCCTATCAATATTTAATTCATCAGAATAGAGTGGATTTTAATGATACAGCATAAAAATGAAAACTATCGGCACCATTACAATTACAAACCATTACAATTCTGTGCGGAAAGGAAAACTACTGCCATTTACATTCCAAGTCCAGAGTTCCAGGTTACGAAACACGATGGTCAATTTAACATATTTTAAAATCAGTCCAAAATAAAATAAAATCCTGAGGAAGGAGAAATTGCTCCACCTTTTGAAATTTGCCAATCATGTAACCATTCTGACAGTTTGTTCCAGCAAGACCTTCCCCCAAAGGTACAAGTACTTGCAAAGCTAGGCCATCGTTATTACAATTGTTTCGATGGCAAAAGGAAGGAAATCGTTTATGCCATGAATAATAAATCTTGTGCTAACTCTGGAATTAAGTTAACAAATCCTCCCTTGTGAATATTTTAACAATCTGACATAAGCCAATCAACGAAAGCAGACGTTACATCATACACTGAATTTTATTACATGATACCATCTGGAAAAACGACTCAGTACTTAAAGCTTGAGCCGCACACCTGTATTAGTTAACGAAGCAAGTTATTCAAGGGCTTTAATAAGGGTACGTGTACACAGAGTAACTGCCCCTTGTAAGGTTCTGAGCTCCGCCAAAGGGACATGCTGTAACAAAAGCCCACTCCCGCCAAAAAAGTTAACAAATCCTCCCTTGTGAATATTTTAACAATCTGACATAAGCCAATCAACGAAAGCAGACGTTACATCATACACTGGATTTTATTACATGATACCATCTGGAAGAACGACTCAGTATTTACAGCTTGAACTGCACACCTGTATTAGTTAACGAAGCAAGTTATTCAAGAGCTTTAATAAGGGTACGTGTACACAGAGTAACTGCCCCTTGTAAGGTTCTGAGCTCCGCCAAAGGGACATGCTGTAACAAAAGCCCACTCCCGCCAAAAATTGGCGCAGCATGCAAGCCTTAATGAACAGAGCCGATCCAGTGCATAAATCATTAGACAGTGTCAAGAGATTATGGGGATGGAGACCTTCAGAGCCTAATTGACATACCATGTCATGGTTGTCTCACGTCTTCAGCTGCGGTGTTACCAGTCGTTCGAACGACCAATAGCCGCTCGTAATCAATTACCAGTAACTTTACCTACTGCCAGTTGTGCATTGGCCATCATTATACTTCGACGCCGGTAGAAAATACTCGGTACATCGGTACCAAGAAACGGAAGTGAAACACGGGCTTGGAATTTGTCCAATCTTAACTGCGGTTTGTTTCCTGCAGAATTCAATGCCGAAACATGGAATTTCTAATCATCGACGAAGTTTCGATTTTATCTCCGATTCGAGAAACAGTTAAATGCTTGGTTTGTACCATTCGCCCTGTGCATGTGTAACAGTGTGTTGGAACTACTCGCCTGAATATTAAATCAGGGAAGAGAATGAGAGAAGTTGGCCATTAACAAGAGGAAATAGACATGGCTCCATTTCCGGCTTTTGGCTTCGGTTTAATGCGGCCCTGGAAAGGGGCTTGTGACCACGGAGAAAGTTGCTATGACTGAGCCTCTGTTGCATGAACGCATACTGAGCAATGTTATGGTCAGAAATGGTTGCTTGCACTTGCAGTTTGATGAATGAAATTTGTGAAGAAACGAACATGTATGTATTCCTGTGATTTGAACTGCTACTTCGATACAAGTAAAATGATTGAAGTGTTCTGGTTTAAGGAACTTGGAATGGCAGAGGAGAAGCAATGTTGACGCAAGTAGTCGGCACTGAGGATTTGAGGATTTTAGAAGGGCTGGCACGTGTCTAATGTCATTGATTGGGAGAATGATGGCTTGGACTTGATGGGTGCATGGGTGAGAGAAGTTACTGAGGGTTTGCTAAATGAGGCCTATTTGTGTAAATGGGTAGGCCAGAGGAGGAGTAACAGTGTCGGGTAATAGATTAGGGGAAATTTATTGTTTCTTCCAGGGATGATTCACAAAATAACCGAGAGTTTATACGGACCGTAGTCACAGTAAGGGGGATTTGTCCCAAGCACCTGCAGTCTGATTTGAGCTCCAGCACAGGAATTACTTCGGAATAGAGTTAGTCTTACATATGACTAGGCTCCCCACTAACACTAACAAGTTGTGCGGCATAAATGATAATTACCTTGGGTGACAGCCAGATGGATTGACGATTCGATTGCTGCAGTTAGTGCCAGGATGTGGGGTGAGGGGCGGTGGTCGAACTAACATGTTACTTGAACGTCTCGAATTTGAATCAACTTTAGACTTTAGAGGCAGTAAGAAGACATGCAAAAGAGTGAAAACAAGAAGAAGAATTTGAATAGCAGTACTGCATTTTCAAATACGAAACAAGGCCCATGAAGCAATGCTGGACTAAGCCTGAAGACGTGAGGGCAGTAAATCATTCTTTTGTGAGTTATAAATCAAATTACACAGCACTGCTATTCATGTTGGATTGGAATTACAAGACATGCACTACGGCGCGCTTTATGATTCAAGATTTGAAACTCAGAGTCACAGTAAAGCAGAACATCTCCAACGAACCGTCATGATTTCAGTGTATCTCATCATAAAGGAGGAAATGAAAAACTTTATGGGGAATCGGAGGTTGTGAAGAGGTAATTAAAATTTTAAGTTCAGAGCCAAGAAAGAACATGATTAAAGATTCTTACTAGGGAAAATGGCAAAGAAATGGAATAAGTTACTTTCTCATAGGGCCGACTTTCCCTTATTCCCCATGGAACTAACGCAGGAACGTGCAGCCAAAGCAAGCTCCACAAACGTAGAAATTTTCCATCGCACTGAAATCACTCCAGCTTTTCCAACGCACATTCTTCAGTATCTTAACTGTACTTTTAATACGGGATTGCAGCACCGGGTCGGCCCAAGATCAAAAGCGGTGTCGGGTGGCAAAGTTTCTGTAAATCTTGGAGTTACAAGTAAAAGAGAGCTGAGAGTAATAATCAAAACTGGAGAAATTAACTCTTACATATACGTGAGCATGCAAGACAAGAATAACTTATGAGCAAGTTGGGAGGAGGAGGAGGAGGCCGATAGAGTTGCATGCTCCTCTTACTGGAACTCTCCCCCCTCCCCCGAACTAATATCCCAAGGGGAGGTAACGCATGCACGTTTTCTTAAGATACTGCAGCCTGATAGAAAGTAAACTTACAAGAGATTATCGCTCAAGTAGTTGTTGGAGGCAGGCGGCGGATTTGTTAAAGATTTTCTTTTTCTCTCCAAGAGAAATCTCTCTCGGTTCGGACCAATGACCTGGCCTGGGGCCTGGAGCGAGTGCCAAGTTCCTGGGTGCTTGGCGTGATCAGTAGTGCATGCATTCTTTTGGAGATGGTTAGATTTTTCTGGAATTGCGTGCATGGACCGATGGTTGAAACTAAGCGGGTGGAACATGCATATGTACATGGTGTGGAAAGGAGTGAAAGTGTTAAACTGCTCAGAGATCTGGGATGGGGAATTTGCCTGAAAGTGACGGCATGCAGCTGGAAATGAATGCAGCAAATGGCCTTCCTTGTGTAATTGTCGGCGTCGGCAGCTCAAGGAGCGTGTTTTTTACAAAGTGAAAGTAGTTTTCTTGCCACGTGCCTTGTTAGAAGATGACAAGAGACGTGTGTTTTGTTACGAATGCGAGTACGTGGAATATAACTGCTCGTGGATTAACAAGACAGTCCAGGGACTACATGAAGATAAATGCAAGGGCATGAAAGGGATGGGGTAAAAAAAACTGCTGTTGAGTACAAGAAAGGATGATGACGGCTTGTAATTATGGTGGGGAGAAGGAGGATGATGTAGTTTACGTGAAGAGAAGAGGATTGAAATGCTGGAGTTGAGGCAAGTGCATCGAATTAATCGAGGATAATTGCAACAAAATAACAAGTTTCCTTTCTATGAAGTCAAAAACTTTTAATGTGAAATGCAACATGCTGTGTAGTTAAAACGGACAAATTTCAATTTAATTGCATCTACCGCATGGAACTATCCATTGCACACCAGCCATGAGCCTGACAGAAGGCGTGCATTGGTTGGAGCTAATAGACATGAAAATTAAAAATTGGCGTGAATATGAGGAAAAAATTGTGTTGGAAAACTTTTGCATCGAAACTTGTAATGATACAGGAAAAAACGAAAAATCCACATTGCTCCGATCCTTCGACAGACCTACAAAGGCTTGCGCACATTAAGCTTGGTTATATTCTTTGTCTTGACGCAAAATTTAACTTGGGCACTCAGAATACGTCGCTGGGATACTAGTTCCCGAGACTTTCTCTGAGCAATCTCCTGGGTGAAAGTAAGGAGAAAGTGCATAAGTCACGGTCACGTTATGTAGACGTTCCATCCTTCGTGTGTTTCCAGTCTACCAGCGGACCATAGCCGTTCTGACGGTGGGTTCACTTGGCATTCTGAGAGTGGAAAGCTGTAAGTCGGGCATCGCATCAAGAAAGAGGAGGGAGCTTGCGTATGACATTAAACATAAACGAGATGACGGAATGAGATATTGCCCTGTGCCAGAATCCAGAAAGAATGAGAGGAGAAAGCAAATTGCAGAGCTGGAATAATCAAAAGCTGCAAAGCCTTCCCTCGGCTGCTAATAGAACGTGGAAGGAAGATTACTTGCTGTGGGAATAGAACAAAGTTACGGAAGCGAAACACGGAAGCTGTTTTTCCAGGTGCCACTGTGACAGAAATGCAAAGGGAGTGGCAGTACTTTGCCAGTGTGGAACTCCCTTGTTGAGAAATTTTCCAGCAAAGGAACCATAGAAGACGAAGCCACAGTGTTTGAAATGACATCAAACGCTAATAAGAAACAGAAGGAGCTCTCAAGCAAGGGAAAAGATGAAAGCAGCGTCTAATCTCGTTCCGTAATAATAACGAAGCGATAAGACCAATGGCGCGAATGAGATACTGTCCCAGGAGTACCTGTACTGGGAATTTGCACTTTCTCTCTGGAGAAAGTCGTGCGCGTGCATCAGCTCCACAGCCTTCTTTATGATGCCATAACAAATGCTTAATGTACTCCTACCTGTCCTACATGCTGAAGATGGTTTAGCTGCTGATAGAGCGACTGCAAAGCGGTCTTCAAGCCAGGTTTGACTTTCCCTCTCTTCACGATGCTAGTCAAGAGCGAGATCCCATTGAGCAATTCTTTTTTGAACAAGTAATCCGAAACTTTGAATTTTAAATTACGTTTCGCGCACTCCGTCATAACGAAGTCTGCAAGTCTGCATGGGTGCTTATTTTAGTAATGAACCTGGCCTCGAGAGATTTGAGCTGACGCAACACAAGACTATGTTTACACTGCCTTGCATGGGACTGCAAACCTGGTGAATGTTTTTACAAGGAATGTGGATGATTCAAAGGGTGTGGGAAAACAAAATGGCGGCTGTGTGGGCTCAAAGAGCTGTGCAAGTATAAGAATCAGTTGTTTCTGGGCTGATGGTATGCATTGTGCAGCGTATTTCTGCTCCAATTCCAGTGACAGGCCGTTACACTGGAAAAATTACCTGTAAAGACAATGATTGGCATATTTTTGAATTGGGAAAACGTTGAGTAGGTTCTTGGAATGAGGGAAAGGAAAGCTTATCCAAATCCCGAATCTAGTCAGGTCCATT